>APFE031528954.1:2750-104044 GCA_000404065.3 Pinus taeda | reverse complement strand
AACTTCCTCTGATCACTGCTATTATGATATAGATCTTTCAATGTTTTGCACATTGAAAACAATGTCTCCTTCCCATGGAGACTCGAGACTATGTGGTCTCGAACTCCCTCTAGAAGGATTCTCCTCGCTCTAGCCACACATTTCTTCCATTCTGCAACTCTGTAGCATTAGCTACTGCCGGCTTGGGGACTTCTTGATCAATGAATTCCTTTAGACCATTGTCCTCTAATACTGCTCCCATGCGATCCTTCCAGGCTATATAATTCAAGATGCCATCAAGGGCATACTCGAGTCTTAAACCGTTGAACGCCATTGGTGAAATTTGAGATGTGATAAGAATTCGAATTCTATAATCAAGAACTTGAAACTTCGAACTTCTCCCTTCTTTGTATACTATTCTTCGCTTTTATCGCCTTTGCTCTGATACCATGTAGAATTTCCCATTGTAGATCAACCGATTATGCAATATACTAAAGCAAAATACAAGATCTAATTCTACAACGAACTTGTGGAAGCTTAATCGATTTTGAGAAAAATAAAATAGAACACGTATAACTGAGAATGAGAAAGTAATCACACATGAACATAGAAGAATACTCTGGGGAAAGCTTCAGCTAAAAACCCTGATCTCTGTATTATAATACAAGTGGAAATATGTCTGGATTACACAAAGCATTAGCTCACAATCTATCTTGCTCTCAGTACCATCCTACAATACAACTCACAAACTGAATAGACACAAGATATGCCTTCCCTCAGCCCTCCAAGCCTCCTATTTCCTTGTGTAGTTTCTCTTGGGGTCCAATGCTACCACCTGTGTGAATTGGCCTCATCACACACTCATTAAACTCAAAAGTAACTACGCAATCTCCAAGGAATGAATTCCTTCTGCATGCAAGAGATATCCTCAATGGAATATTCCTACCACTGATAGTACACTGTCCCATCATCTGATCTCAACTGGGTCTCTAACTAAACTGACATGCATGAGTTATTTATGAGAGAATATCCAGTTATCTGAAGTGCAACAGTTACATGCATGCATGCATTAACTAACTGAACTCACAATTAGTTCAACAAACTATTTGAACTAATCTAACTGAATTTAACTTAGTTAACTGAGCTAACTAATTAAAACTCAAAGTAAAACTCATCTTGATCTCCTTTAATCAAGGGATAATGTCCTCAATCAATGGAGAAGTTGTTGCATGTCTTCACATAGACTTCATGTTTGATTTTCTACAACTAATTAACTCAAGATGAATTAATTAATTATTTTACAAACAGTTTCCAAGATCCAATTCAAATTTTAATTCTCAATTTTAGTTTAGGGACTAACTAAAATTGGAATGTATCCGAAATGCTATTTATTGCAGTGCTATTTTTAGCACTTATATTTTTAACATTTCTTGTTCCTATTTTCAATAGTTTTCAGAATGTTCCAAGAATTCAAAGTTGATGTGGAGAACCAGACAAGGAAGAGAATCAAGATCTTGAGATCAAATAATGGAGGAGAATACACCTCCATGGAACTTATTTCCTTCTATAAGGAAGATAGGATTAAGAGGGAGTTGATAGTTCTATATAATACTAAACTTAATGGAGTAGCTGAAAGAGGGAATAGATTTATTGAAGAGTCCAGGAAGGTGATGATAGATGATAGAAACGTACCAATTCTATTATGGGGAGAAGCTACTAAGACAATTGTATACATATTGAATAGAAGCACTCATAGGCTTCTGGAAGATAAGACTCCCAAAGAAGCATTCATAGGTTAGAAACCACAAGTTGCTCATATAAGAAAAGTTGGTTGTCTAGTGTTCATACATGTACCTAAGGATAGGATAAATAAGTTAGAGCCTTCCGGTAGGAAAGGAATATTTGTTTGGTACAATGAATAATCAAAATCGTATAGGATCTATGTTCCAGGGCAACGACAAGTGGAAGTAAGCAGAGATTTGACTTTTTATGAAGATGTATCTTATTGAAAATCCAGAGAAGAGTACTTGAACATTGAAGATGAAGAAAAGAAACATGTGGCTCCTGAAGAAGAGGTTACGTGTCCTCCCTCATCCTCCATTCATCCCGAAGATCATGAAGATATGCTATAAGGACGTTGTGAACCATTGGATCTTGTGGTTGTTTTCGAAAATAGAAAAAGATGAGCTTGGCTAAAATCTACTTTGAAAGATGCAGAAAAACATGCAGTGCCACAAGGAACCTTTAGGGGGTCTAAGATACCTAAGAGGTATTATAGTTATGCAACTTTAATGGCTAAGATGATTGACTCTAAACCTTCAAATTTTGAGGAATCAACTACTTCAAATATATGGAAGGGTATAATGATGGAGGAATACTAATATATTATGAAGAGCGATGTTTGGGAAATTGTTTGAAGACCTGAAGGAAAGTATATGGTAGCCTCAAAGTGGATATAAAAGATCAATAATGTTGTAGATTGGAGTATTGACAAATACAAGGCAAGATTCATGGCTAGAGGATTATCCAAGAACGAGGGAGAGGACTATGATGAAGTCGTTGCACCAACTGCTGGATTAAATAATGCCTTATTGATCCAAATCTTTATATCAAGGTTGTAAAAGGTGAGGTGGTGATACTACAACTATATGTTGATGATTTTTTCTTGACTGATGTAGAGCATCTTATTGCTCAATGTAAAAGGGAGTTGGCCTCTAAATTTGACATGAAGGAACTTGGCTTGATGCATTAATATTTGGGGTTAGAATTCTAGTAGAAACTTGGTGAAATCCTTCTTGGACAAGGAAAATATGTCATCAAGATGGAGTGCAAGTCTATGGAAACTTATATGGTGATGAACCTGAGAAAACTAAGATATTTTGAGTCTGACTTGTTGGATTTGTCCATGTAGAAGAAATTGATTTAATCATTGATGTATTTGGTAAATACCAGGCCAAATATTTGCTTTGAAATAAACACCTTAATCCAATTCCAGATGCAACCAATACATGAGCATTAGATTGCAACAAAGCATATATCGAGATATTATCATGGTACTGTTAACTAATGTTTGAGATATTCTTCAAATGGTGAGATACAACTGCAAGGATATACAAACTATAATTGGTAAGGGAGTGAAAATGATAGGAAGAGTACATCTAGTGTATGTTTCAATTTGGGTTCTACTATGATATCCTAGATGAGTAAGAAGTAGACCTCAGTCGCACTTAGTACTACAAAAGCATAGTATATTGCAGCTTTTTTGCCATGATGTGAGGGAGTATGGTTTTGAAAGCTACTCTCTTGATTGTTTGACCAGATGCTAGAACTGACTATGTTGTTATGTGATAATCAAAGCTATGTGAAGCTGACAGACAATCTAGTGTTTCAGGATAAGACAAAGCATATTAAGATAAAGTATCACTACATTCATGATATGGTACAAAAGGGAGCGGTGAGGTTCTGGTATATCTCCACTAATGTGTAGATGACTGACATTCTCACAAAACCTCTGTCTCTAGAGAAGTTTGTATCCTTCATAGACAAGCTTGGAGTAGTGGAGAACTCATCTATTAGTAGGAGGGAGTATTGATGTGATATCAATAGGGGCATGGATTACACTGTTGGTAATAATAGGAGCTTGGCTTGGACTGTTGATGGGTGGACAATAGGGGTATGGCTCAGACTATTGGTGACAACAAGAGAATGACCCAAACTATTGGTGAGATAGCACGAGGGATGAACACTATTGAAAGGGATGGTCTCTAAGGTCTAGACACTCACGGAGTGGGTGCCTCTTTAATACCATCGCCTAAAGAGAGGCCTTTGGATTTGGGACATGGGTTTCCCTAGGGGTTTGACCATGGGGGATGACAACCTTGAACTAGTTAGAGTACCATGAGGTGAGACACCCATGGATCATGGTGACTTGTTGAATAAGTACTATTGATTGAGAGAGCTAACCTAGGTTGTGGTACATATTGATGATGATGTTGATGTAGGTCAAGGGTATTGGCTTAGATAAATATGCTATCGATGAGATTTACCTTTCTTCTAAGAAAGATCATGTATACATAAAATATCTAGATAGTCATTATGAATATCTACCTAGCTAAGAGGGAGTGTTGAAGAATGTAGATATGACCAATCTTCATAATCCTTAATGTATTTATAATATTGTGTAAAAACACGAAAGAAAATTAAATTTTAAATTAGAAGAAATAAAATTAAAAGAAAATAAATCAACAAAACCACCTAAAATTAAGATAACATATTTACCATCAATTACTACCCACAATAATTTAAGCAAATATTTGCATAAAATAAAAAATAGGAACAAGACGTAAATAAATATACTTACTAGGAGTTACTGCCCACCATTATTTACGCGATCTTGAACACTTGAATAAATATGAGTAAAAATGTAAATGTATAGAGTTATTAGAATTTAATTTACAAAGGGACATGATTTAATTTAAGAGACACATCTCTTGGTTATCTTAGGTATAAAATACACTTGAACTTTTTCATTTGACATATACACCTATCACTCACATATCTCTCTCTCACACACATTGTGATATCTACTTTATTTTCATGGTTATTAGTTGAATGTCAAGTGTGATTGCTTGATGAAGATAAAAGAACTATAACATATATTCACAAGTAATTACCATAGTTTAGAAATAAAGTACTTGTATCTATTGTACTGAAAAATCAACAGTTTAAAGCAATCCCTATATAATTCCTAATTTAGCTAAAATTTGATGTCTTTTACAAAAGAAAGTGTTCTCACATAACTATTTAAAGATGATCACAAACTAATGAAATGGTGGTGATGGTGGTTTAAACATGGCCATAAGTTTTTTCCTTGTAGAAGTTGTGAGTATTATATTGAGTGGTGGTTTAAGGAAGACCACATACCAAATTGTGCTCATGGAACATGAATCTATCTTTGGATACAACTTCAACTCTAGATCTAGTCTCTAGCTGCTAGCTCTGGTTCTAGGTGTGCCTTAGACCCACTTGTTTCTACTTAATTTGTAGGACTTCAAAACTTGAATTCTAACAATCAATTCCCCCTTATCTAATACAAGGTGAGGAGACAAAAATATTCAATGCAAGATATGTGCTAGGTACCTATAATACGAGTGTATCCCCTATATTGTTATTTTTGCGCCCTTACATTATTAATATTAATATTATTATTATTTTAATAAAATGGGTAGTTTTCTATTAGATAATTTGGTTTTCATGGCCAAATCCATTTACATATACATCTACAAAAATGCTTATGTGATCTTAGCAGCTTGAGAGTTCTAGTACATCTAAAAAATACTTTTTTTGCCTCTTCGGGCCTTCTGAACTAAAATTCTACATTGATACCTTCTATAAACTCTACAAAATTGACCGAACAAATTATCATGCTTGCAATACATTAATCAAACAAGGAATTTAAACATGCCTAGAAGGCCTAACCTCATTATGTCCAAACTGTAGCATCTCTTTCCTGCAAATTGTTCTAGCACTTTATAAAGTTCCGATAGTCTGTTCCTTCTGCACCTCTACATCAGAATTCGACATGTCGAATTTTAACTTGAGGGAGCTTACAAAGATCTAATTGCCAACGACCTCATACTTGTTTGATAGCAAATCCACCTCTATTCTTGAAAACTTCCTCTCAATTCTTGCCTGTAGTCATTCAAATTTCTTGTCGATAAGTATTTATTTCGTCTCTCACTCAGTTTCTATGAGCTCCAATATTTTGGAAATGAGCTCAATCCTTCCCATCAATAGTTTAACAATTTCTCCACAACTTTATTCTAGCGGACCAACTCAAGATCTGGGACATGCCCCTCAACAACTACCATTTTTATATGCTCCAAATTTGTATAGAGATGATGAATGCATCGAGAGACGAGAGAGGGAGATGACCATAAACCTAAGGTTCATTGCATATAGACCCAGTCATCATCACCTCCCTTGGGGCGAGGCGCAAATGACTCCATTAAGACCAGATCTTCACAGATCGAAGAAACTAATGTAAACACGAGAATTTTGATGCACAAACCAACATGCCTCCTTGTGAATTTATAAATGATGACATGTGGGAATACAATCAAATATACATAATTAATTGACCCTGATGATCTCCATTAATACTAAAATTCATTCATGTCCACTTGTCTATTTGCCTAAGAATGACGAGCATCAAAGAGAGCGAATGGTACTATGAATCACCATGTGAAGACCGACTTATATGACATCCTCCATATGGAAAATTCGTGATATACATATCAATTCCATTATTTGAGCTATGTTGAAATGATGAAGACCCGCTGATGAAGCGACAACCAGAATTAATGAATCCCTTTTCTATATTCAAACAAAATTTATGCTAAGGCTTGGGAGTAAAGATCCATTGTGCGTCATTTATCACAAGGATTCCGGGATCAAATTCCACTCCATAGTTAGCCATTTTTTTGGCTTTTTTATCAAGTTGATGAATAATGTGGAAAAAAGAGACTTGTTCAATTTTTTCTAATTGCAATGCAATTATTCTTACCTAAGGAGGGAAAGAAGAATATCGTCTTTAGGAAACTTTAGAAACTTGTTTTTATTATAATCATCGAATCTCCAAGAATTTTAGCCCTCCTTATTCCTTTCTTTTTGGCAATATCTAGGCCTTTCCATATTGCTAAAAATTCTTCTTGGTTGTTTGATGTTGTGCCTAAACCCCAAGTATATCTATTCTCTTCATATTTTTCGGGGAATAATATCACCCCTCCCTCTCTTTCCTCCCCTAGATTTTTTTTCGAAGCACCATCAAAGAATAACATGACATAAGATTGGTTATTTTTCAAAGACCGAAACCCATCTTTTCCCAATATCAAACATTGGATTTTGACACTATTTAGTCGAAAAATGAAGCTAGTAGCATGATCTGGAGGGACATCACATCTATAAGAGAATCATCAGTGGTGTTTACTCTATGACTCGACATCAGTAGCATCACCTCTGTGGAAAAGATATCACATTACAATATGACACTAAGGTTAAACGATTTGAAGCTCCCATTTGTCTCTAAAACACACATTTACAATTAGACAATGATTAATTTAACTGAATTATGGAAATAGTTATATGAAAAGTCTGGCAAGAGACTTCTTGTCTATACATATAAAGAAGATGAAATTCACCATGAAGTTGACCTGGAGATTTGAAAGAATATGATAATCGATGGACAAAAGACTGAAGCTTTAAAAGCTCTATGCATGGATTTGTTTATCCCTGCACTAAGAAGTTGTCCTTTTTAAATGAAGTTGATGATGTCAAAAGACCCTGTCTCTATAAAAGAGGAAATGCTAAGTCTAAGAGGTATGTATTATTCTTGTGACCTATGTCAATTTCTTATAACGTTTTAGGTCATGATGATGATCATTTGAAAATGTAAGTATCTAGCGTTTCACAGATGATCCTTTGCATGTTTTTAAAGACCTTGAGAATCTAGGGTTTGTAGGAATTGCAAATATGTGAGGTCTTGAAGAATATTTCTTCTGAACCCTAGCTTAGATTGAATTAGACCTAGAAGCAAAGGATTAATCTAGAAAAGCCTAAATCTAACTAATTGTCCCCTCTAAGAAATCTCTAGCTCTTGGAAACGGTATCTAGGATTTGATTCTGAAACCCTAAAGTGATATAATTGAAATCATCTTCTTGCCTTTGTATATTTTGTTTGGTTATACTTGTTGGTAATAATTGCAAGGATAAAATTGTGGAAGCAAGATGAGAAGGATGATAGAACAAAGTGTTTTGATGATGACTGACTTGATACTTGAAGAAAACCCACATCTTTGTAAAGGATAAATACGGTAAAATTGTAGAGGTACATATAATTGTTGTGTGTATCTCATGATATGATTCAATTCCACTAGTTCATTTGAAAGATAAATGGTCAACATAAATATAGATTAAAGACAGTGGCATGTAAGAGATTGATGCTATGTTGCATATGAAGTCTAAGTCTTTAATGAAAGGCTTTAGGTTTTTGCAACATACTAAAAGAATTTTGCTACATGGATGACAATTTTTTATGACTATAAAAGTTTTTAGGGTTTACATAGAATTTACAATTCCTAACGTGACCAATATTGAAGAGTTTAAAGTATATATGGTTTTGCAACTAACTCTCTCAGTGTGGTTGTAAAACTTTGCAGCTTGTAAGTGACAGGTCTTGTCATATGGGGTTTGTAAACCCTAACAAAGTATAGAAATAGAAACCCTAATTGATTTATTTCGCTGTAAGGAAAAATAACCTAGTTCTTCACGACAGGTACTATATCATAATAATGAAAAAGGGAGTCCAAGATTAAGAGGGAGTCAACCTTCCTCCAGAGATAAGTATTTAACATCTTCTTGATCATTATGCTATTGTCTTTATATTTTATCTCCCCGTTCTTTCATAAGTATTCTAATCAAAGTTACAGGTCAAGGCTAATTTCTACTAAGCAGATGAAATTTTTTAAGGGATGTGGAATAACATGGAGTCTGTGAAGGAAGGAGCAATTTGATGTATGCATCAAAGAGGACTATTACTAACCTTATATGGAAAGATAAAGTTGTAAAAACCCCAATGATCATGATATTGAATCCTGTTAATTAAATATGGTTTGGCTCCCTGGAAGAACCTATTGCAGAGAATTGATATTTAGAAAGCTGATTGAACAATATAGGACATAACTCTATTACAAAGGAAAGAAGACATGTGATAGCAACCGTGAGGAAGCTCTGCTCGATGAAGATGATAAATGAACCGCTTGGTGACAAAGTTGCATGAAGATTGTAAATATCTAGAAAGGTTGAAGTTTAATATAGTACGATATTGTTAGGAGCCAAGAAACCTTGTAACAAAAATATAATATGAAATATAAAATCTTAGAAATGATATGATGATGCAAGAAGAAGGAGCCCTGTACTACTAATCAAACATCTCCATGACATAACGTGCATATGATGAACAAAAAAATTAAATCTTATGGTTAAGTTTCCTTGGTTGATAAGGAGCAAGAATTATATCCTTGTTCTAGAAAGAATGATGAAGGTCACCACATTTTCCTTGTGTCTTGCGCTAGATTAGGACTAACAACGGTAAGTATTTGCGAAGGCATTGGTAGGGAGAATGAAGGATTGGATAAGCATCAAGGCACCAATGCTCCTTGAGGATTTGAAATCCAAGATAGGAAGTAGTCTCGTGGACTAAAACTCTTTGAGGATTGGACAGGGCATCTAAGATAAGAGTGGTCGAAGAGGATACTCTTTAAGGATAGGCTAATCCAACATAAGAGTAATCCTAAAAGGAAATTCCCGGAGAACATCCAGATGGGGTATGTTCCTTGTGAGGCAATGATGATGGTGTCTATAGTCATTTCCTCCCTAGCATTATGCTCTAATCTAGATAGAGCTTGTTAGTTAAGGCCTTGCTGACAATCTTGGTCATGATGCTCAAGATGGATTATCAATTCGACTCTTCTTATAATAATATTTCAATTTGAGAATATCCTTGTACTTGTTGTTTAATTATGAATACCTCCCTAGTTAAGAGGGAGTGCTGAAAATTGTAACTAAGTTCAGTTTTCATAATTGTCATTGTCATTATGTATTTATAATTTTAAGTAAAAGCAAAAACAAAAGAAAAAAAAGAAATTTTATTTTCAAGCATGGATTTCATGCTCAAGTCAAATTATTATTTTAGATAAGCATGTTATTCATGCTTATAGGATTTATTGAGTAAAATATTCAAAGTCCTATTTGGACCTATTGTAAAGAAAAGGGAAACAAAATCTTTCTAATTGTAATTTGGGTCAAAACGCCTCTAAATACCAAGTCAACTTACCTACCAACTTGACCCTGCCCCAAAGGAAATGTCTATTCACACCCCTCCAGATAGTATGAATAGAGGATGATTTGAGCTCATTTGGTGACACACAATTCACTTGATTGGTCTTGAAATTTCGCAAAAGAAGGAAATCCAAAGTCAGAAGTTGAAGAAGGGTTTCCCTTGAAGTCAAATGTGTGGAAGTTCTGTCTGATCACATCTCTTGTTGAATAATTTGTTGCCAGTATCTTGCTGATTAATTGTTGTGCAAAAGGAGGGTTTAACATGGGATCTAAAAGGTTAGAGTCTTTATGGTCACAGGTCTTGGACATCATACTTTGATCTGATTCTATAAGAAGATATTTTTTTTTGGGTTCTCCCCTTAGAGGGATTTTTCCCTGGCTTGGAGCCTATATCTTGTGTTCTTTATGTTCTTATGATATTCATGTTCTATACATTTGATAATTGTTTGATGAAGAAGAATATAAATAAATTAATAAGAAGGCAACAAAATTCACAAGAAGTTATCAAAGAACGAAAAATATGCCCTAATTCATTAGCCTCCTGATTTCTCAACACAAAGCATTCTTGAAACATTATCTTTGAGGTAGTTATGACTTTCAACAAGTAGATCAATGAACTTCTCCCATTCTTCTGCACGATCATTAGATAGTCCTAGATCCCTGGTAAACTTCCATTCGATATGTCCTCTGAATTGGGGATCTTGAGCTTTGGCATTGACTAAAAAAGAAATATTCATTCACCCAACCTCTATTAATAGAGGAACAAAAAGTTTATACTTTTTTCCTGTTCTGTGCTATAGATTAAGGTCTATCCTGATTCTGTAACCATCCCCCACTCACTAGGCAGTCCATTACCATAGGAAAATCCCTTACCATCACTTTCCACATTCTAACCCTTCAATCACTTGTTGGGGATTCTGAGCCAGTTAGTTATGTATTTTCTAGGGAAGTATTTCACTTGCATCAGAACTTTCCTGATTAAGCCTCCATAAGTTTTTTCTGACCAAAACTTTGGCGAAAAGATGAATACATTTTAAACATGAACCCTTAATATCCTTTAGAGCCACAAGACAAGACCAATTAACCAACATGATTCATTTTATTCTACTAGCTCCTGACCACAGAAAATGGAAGCTTGAATTTCTAATTATAGTAAGAACACCCTTTGAAACAATAGTAATGGAGTTCCAAAACACACAAATACTTTCTAAAACATATTTCACTAACATAAGGTGACCCCTCTCGAGAGAAAACAATTGGAACAATTGGATATATGAGGCTCCACTTTTCTTACCATCCACATGCAATCCATGATTCAATGGTTGTTTAGCTTAATATGGAAGCCAAAATATTTTAAACCATCGTCCAAATCCTTTAGAAGGAAAGGATTCTCTCACTTGAGATAAAGTCTCCACTAAGGTTCCATTATAGATAATATAAGATTTATTGGCATTAATCTCCATCCCCGTAGCCATGCAAAAGGGGTCCAAGGTACTCTTGAGGGAATCAAAGTCTCTTCTATTTGTCACAATACAAGCGAACAAGTTGTCAAGAAATAATAGATGTGATACCACAACTACTTCCGTTACTTTCACTCCATGTAAGAGGTCCCTTGATTTGAGCTCATCATTTAGCCTATTAAAACATTTCCCCACAATAAGGAAAAGAAGGGGAGATAAGGGACAACCTTGATGAAACCTCGACGAGGCTTGAAAAAAATTGGAGGGAGCTCCATTCATCATCATAGCAAACGAAGCAGACCATATACAACCCATGATCCAATTGATCACCTGGAGAGAAAAACCTATCTCAATGAGAACTAGGCATAGGAATGTCTAGTCCACTTTGTTGTAAGCCTTTGAATGATCCAATTTCAGAATTGTTGCTCTCAGATTGGAAATTTTCATAGAATGAAACACCTTCTAAGAAACTGCCACTATGTTATGAATGTTCCTATTATGGAGGAAACCGAATTTCTCTTTTGAGATGAAAGAACTAAGAATAATATTTATCCTCGTAGAAATGGTATTTGAGATCAATATGTAAATTAGATTGCAACAAGAAATGGGCCAATAATCAGCAAAGGAGGCTCCTTCCTGAGATTTAGGAATAAAACACAAGAAGTTTGAATTTAAAGGTCCCAACACCTTGCCTGAATATTGAGATTCACTTACAATCTTTAATAGGTCCTCCTTAATCAACTCATAGAAACCCAAATAAAACTCCATAGGAAAACCATAAGGACCTAGACTCTTGGAATTTTGCATAGACTTTAAGGTTGTTTGAATTTCTTTCTCTATGACTTCCTCCAAAAAAAACATTCATCTCATCAAATACAACTTTAGGAATTTGTAGCCACTTGTAAGATATCCTGAATTGGACAACCTTGAGGGGTCTTGAAAAGAGAGTGAAAGAAACAGACCCCCTTCACAACTTTGTCCACAGAGGAGTGGAGAGTAGATCCATTGGGATATGCAACACATTGTATGGTGTTTACTTGCTTCCTTTTATTAGCATAGTGATGAAAAAAATTGGAATTGCTATCACTCGACGAGAGCCACATGGCCCTAATTTTTTGTAGCCAACACTCTTCCTCCTCCAGTAGCAAAGAGTGTATTTATTGCTCAAGGGAATTTAAGAGGTCCAATTGCTCAACAGGGGTTAAATTGGTATCTATATGGGATAAGGTTTTTGCTATTCCATCTTCCACTACAACTAGTCTCACCTGCAATTTTGCATAGTGCTCCTTGGCCCACACCCTATAGGCCTGTTTAATTGATGCCAAGTTGTTCGCAAATTGTTCCATGAGAGAAGAAGAACTGGAAGGCTTAAGTGTATCCATTGACTGGCAATTAGGGAACACTAATGTTCCTCTTCCAATCAATTAGGTTGAAATGAAAAGGGATTGATTTGGATCCATCATGATGTGAAAATTAGAAGAGAATAGGCCAATGGTTGGAGATCCCACCATACCTCATTGATGGTTTGAATATAAAACTAGAGTTTAAAGTGGTTCCAAAACTAAAATTATGATCAGTTGCTTTGAAACTTTGCTTCCCCCTATGCCACCATTCATCCAAGTGGGATAGAGCTTAACCAACTTGAGATCTAGAAGATGATTTTTATGTAGAAAATCCAAAGAACTGGTGCATAGGATCCAAATGGGGAAAAGCTCCCCATACTTCCCGAAGACCCAGAGTAAACACCTCCAATGATAATATGTAGGTCTGCTAAAGCTCCTGTAGCAACTAAATCTTCCTAGAAAGGCTCTCTATCAGCATAAGGACCATACACATTTAAAAAAGAAATAGGGAGAGCATAATATTTAAAAGAAAAATTAACCAAAATGGTAGATGGATAAGAAGAAGAGGAGATGGCCTTGTAATTGAGGCTCCAACTTGAAATCAATCCCCCTGAGAACCCCTTTGAATCGACATGACTAAAGGACCAATTCTTTAGCATACCGTCAATTTTTTTTGAGCTTTTAGTCTAGAGCACATTGTCTCATGAATCATAATGATGTCAGGTTTACAAGACACTAATAATCTCTTGTAGGCTATTATTTAGTTGGCATCTCCAATGCCCCTCACATTGAAGGAAAGAAGTATCACGAATCTCCACTTGATAAGGTTGTGTTGGCTCTAAGGCCCCCCCAACTATGGATACTTGTTTTCCTTTCTTTATTTCAATTATAGCTTTATCTTGTGATTTGTGCAAGTTTGATTTCCTATCGACTGATATGGCCATGGGCAGATCCAATCCTAACCCACTACAAGAAGGAATAATCTCTTTGTGGTTCCTTCTGGGACACAAAGCATAACTCCTTTTTTGTTCCTGAGAGCAAGGAAGGGAGGAAGAGAGAGGGAACACTTGGGAGGAGGGGAAAAGGGATTCGAGAATAGAGGGAGCCATAAAGACAGGAATAGGGGTACAAAATTGGGACGTGGAAATAATAGGGGATGCAGAGGAGGGTCCATTGAATGAGGGAGGGCGAAACCTTACCAAACTAATGACCACTGTCCAAATGCTTGAATAAGGGAGAGCTCTACAAATCTGGACTAGAATGTATGCAATTCGAACCAAAGGCAAGAGTATATTTGATAGGATGAACTTTTTGTCGCTGAGAATGAAGTCGAGCTAGCCAAAGGGGACCCCAACTATGGAAGTTTTTTCAGAACATGCCCTACCTCATGACATGAGTGGCATCTAAGCGAAAGATTCCAATAATCTACCATATGCACCCAAATCGATCCATTCCTAGAAATCTCCACTTCTGCTACTAATCCATTTCTAAGACAAATGTTGACTTGGATTTAGGCCATTCGACGATCCTCCTTCTCTTTCCATCCTTCCTCTAGTCCAACAAAGGATCCAAGCTTATTCCTTATAACTTTGAAAAAATCTAGGCTTAAGTAATGGAGAGGCAATTCATGCAATATGGCCCAAACCCTAAGTTTATATAATTGTCTCCCTTACTTGATTGAAGTCGACTGACCAAGGTTTAAGAAGTAAACCATCATGCGCTTAACTCTAACTGAGGCTGAAGATTCACGAGCAGTCAACCTCAGAATGGAAAACAAAAGAAATCTACCCTCTCACCAAAACATGGAAGACTGGGACATACGTTAAGAGGGGCTGCCACAACTGGAGACCCAATCCCTTAGAGATGCTACTGAGAAGGATTTGACACCAAACCTGCCAACCATAGTCTTTCCCACAAAGTCCATGACTTTGGAAACCTTAATGTCCTTACCCATGGTTAAACTAACAATGTCTTTGCACCTACGGATGCATCAACCTCTTCGACATGTCGACACAAATTTTCCTAGCACAAAAGGGGGGCACAAGCATGTAGAGAGGGACCAAGACCACAAGTTGAGAACCATGCACAAGAGGGAGAGAATGTGTGTTTGTGGGAGAGGTGAAAGAGCACAGGGGTGCGGAACAAGGGACACAAAACCCTGAGGTGGGAGCATGCATGGGGCCACTTCTCGTGTCCAAAGAAATGGTAGAAAGGTATGGAAGGCTATTCGGTGAAAGGACCAATGAAGAAAACAAGGGAGGAGGGTGATCCAATTGCAAACGAAAGATTGGGCCGTGTATGGGGCTGATTTCATAGTCCACATGTTCTTCTATCCCATTATCCATTTGGTAGAAAAGACAATGGAAGCCTTTCTAGCCAAAAGGGGGCTAGCACTGAAAAGATGAACCAAACAATGAACAAGAAAGAACGACAGTCGCTGAAGAAAAAAAAGTGAAAAAAGAAAATGAGCCTTGGCTAGCTAACAAAGAAAAACAATCAACACAAAAATAACGTGCTCCATAACCACAACTCAAAAGAAAAACAAAATAAACCCTTCAAAAACCTAAGAGTTCCATTTCCCTTCCGCTTAGAAGATTATTCATTAAAATTTTCAGTAAATTTTGTTAATATATATTTATATTTTTAAATTAAATTATATTTAACTTTGTTTAGTTTAAAAATGATTTATCTACCAATAAAACAAAAATCATTACATAGTCACATGTTAACGATAAATATTTGAGATGTAAACGGCCCCTTTGGTGGAAAGTGCCCTTAGAGCGTGTTAGAACGGATTAAAATGTCATGAACAAAGTCTTGGAAAAAAAGCTGTTCGTACGTATAGCCGAGTGACAATCAGCTTACCGGAAGCATATTGAAAAGAGAATTAACAACTTGTCTCATAACTATACACTGATATAAACTGACTTCAATCCTTTGTCCATGGTGTTTCACTGGAATCTGGACACTTCAACATTTGGGAACTTGAGATCTTATTCAGGATACTCCAATTTTTGAGAACTACTCTGTCTCTGGGATCCTCGGGATGATTTCATATGTTTTTCTTTTAGATTGTATCGATATCATTCTGTTTCTTCTGTTATACCTCTTTTTAAATATGTATGCCAATCAAGATTCTTTTTAAATATGTATGCCAATCAAGATCCTTGAACTTTGTAGATTTGAAACTCTAACTCTGTACTTTTAATTATTATATATTTTAGAGTTTTAATTATTATATGTTTTTAGAGTTTTTGGAAATTTATGAAAATTATTTTTTGATTAAAGGTTAATATTTTGTTATTTAAAATACATTTTTAATTATATATAAAGTCAGACCTCTTAAAGATTCAAATTTGTAATTCCAATAAATTTTTATCAAAGTCTGAACAAATTCTACTTAAAAATATATTAAAAAACAATGTACGGGAAGATTCAAATTTGTAATTCCAATAAATTTTTATCAAATTCTGAAAAAATTCTACCTAAAAATATATTAAAAACAGTATACTGGAGGCTTCAAATTTGATAAAAAACTATGGACAATAAGACAGAAATTTTAAAAAATTTAGATTACAATTATCAAGTTTCAAGATTTTGATATCCTAAAAATTTTGATGATATTGAATCCATTTTTATCCTAAAAACATAACTCAAACACTCATACTAACCCTCAAACACTCATACTAACCCTCCCTCGTACTGTCAATTTTCTTAAAAAAAAAAAAAATTAATACTAGTTTAACACCACCTTTAAAAACTTCCACAAACCTCCACAACATTTAAATTATGACTCAGTTGTTCCGATGTGAATCTCTGAAAATAAAATATTGTGAGACACCATAAGCCTCCATTCGCGTGAAGGAGCAACATCCGTGACAGAAAACAATTCCTGAAGATGATTGAAGAGACGCCCCTAACACAGACCCCACAGACTGTGTGGGAGGGATATAGTCCACAAATCGACACCTGTAATTCTCGTGAGACTTGGCAACCTCTGACTGAAAGATACCCTTGCGGGATTTCTCTGGTGTACCCACGTGAAGACACAATCCATCCATCATCATGCTATAACTGTTAGAGTGTATTGGTACCCACGTCAAGACACAATCCATCCATCATCATCCTGTTGAGTGTATTGTACTTTTTAGGCTTTGTATATGGAGGGAGTTGTTTTTAATATGATTTTTTGAAATTTCTAGTGCTAAAATCTGGCGGAAAAATTTGAGGTGAAATCTTGATTTGTGTTCTCTAAACTGGTTTTTTCACTGTATATATGGATTCAACCCCCTCAAAAACCCCAAAGGCATTGAGTTTTGATAAAATTATGTTAAATTTAAATGCTTTGATATGATTTTTTGTCGTGACAATGAACCACACTTTGGTAAACAAATAAATTTTGATGTGATTATGACGAAAACCATCTTATAAAACTAATAATATATCTATATATTATATATATATATAGAATGAATTATATAATATAAAAATATATTTATTTACTAAAAAATAAAATTTAAATAATAAAAAAAATATTTTAAAATTTTATATATATAGTTAAAATGCATTTTAAATAAGAAATAATAAGATTTAATTAAAAATAGTTTATTTTATTTTGATTAAAAATTCTAAAATATATAATAGACAACCTGAAACAATTTATATCTAATTGTTTTCTATTTTACTTTTAATCTTGATTTGTTCGGATCATGGTATCATATTGTATTTTCCAAGGTCACTATGAATAACCAACTTACATCCATCCTAATTTACATCCGTCTTTTTCACAGTGGATCCACCAAGTGCTTAAAGGGATCAAATCTCTCATGATGCAAACTTCTTTTGAGTACAACAAATATTTCAAGACATAAACTTTTTTTTGAGTACAAAACTTGAGGGAAAGTTTGCACGTGAAAAGATTTGTTTCCTCTAGTGGTTTAGTAGATGGGTACTTAATATGGATTATATGGTTTTTAATAATAATTATTTATTATTTATAAATTTAGGATATAATATATTCTCATTATTTATTATTTTATAAAATCTTGATTTAATCCTTATTAATATTAAAGAGATAATTTTAGTAGTAGTCAAATATAAACTATTTAGATTTATCTTAAAAATGCTTATGAATTTTCTCCTTTCAATTTCATTAAAAATGTATTAAATTAAATTAAATTAAAATAAAATATCTACAAAATATTTTGATTGTAAAATGATTTATGATTTTTTTGGCATGTGATATGGATAAGACTTGACCCATGATAATATAACAAAGGCTATCTAAAAGTTAATAATTTTCATAATAAAGTAAGATTGAATATCCAAACTTAAGAACCTTGTTATAATAGAAATAGTAAGTTTTAATATGCTTATTAACTAAATTTAAATATGATTACAGAATCATTATTTTAATTCATATAGTAAAATAGATCTTAATGTATATATATGTTTATTAATTAGATTTATTATGTTTTATATCAATAATTTGTTTTTATTTATATAAATAGAACATGCAAATGCTTATAAACAGAAATTTACAGCACTATAATATAGCTCCTATACTGGGTTGAGTGCCTCTAGTCATAAAAGAAAATACAAATGCTCGTCACAAAAAATGTACAAGTGTTAACTAAAGTTGAAAATTACACGTCAACACATTTAAAATAAAATTTCTTATAATACTTTTCATTAAAATTAACTAAATACATACATTCATTTATTATTATTATACTTGAATTTATTTTTATTAAAAAATAATTTATTTCTTTAAAAAAAAATCGCCCATCTCAATCACATCTCGATCATCAAATAATCACCCATCTCAATCATATTAAACTGTAAAATACACCTTTAGATACAATGACTTTATCATATTTAATTCCTCCAAAAATAATATATTGTGATTTTCATATACCAATTATATGTCAAAATATCCCAGGTATACCTTCATTATTGATACATTAGGTGCTCAATGTGTGTTACAATACCCTTCCTATGTTTATTAAATCCACCACTGGTATTATTTATCCTTCCTATGTTTATTAAATCCACCACTGGTATTATTTATCTGATGAGTACTTTGGAACTAAATCCTTTACGGTGTGTCTTTTAACTTAGAACACTACTCACGAGGAGCCAAAAAGTACGAGAATAATATAAAAAAAATGTTACATATGAATTCATAAAGATTCGAATATCATTTTTTCTTCTTCTAATTTGTTCATTATATTTTAATATATAAGATTCAAGATTCATCTGTCTTATTATTTTAATTTGTTAGTTATTTATAAATATATATATATAATTTGTTTTATATTTAAATATTAAAATTTAAGATCATTTATCTTATTTAAATTGGTCATAGAAATAACCGCATACAGATATTATTAAGCGTTCGAATATTATTGACTAGAATTAATTTGATTAAAAATTAAATCATATTTATTATAATTAATATTGGCAATTTAATTTTTTTTTAATAAATTATTTTAATTTTCCTATCGACTCTCTCTTTTGTTGAATAATCATTATAACTTTTTACTAACAAGCTTCTCCACCCGCAGGAGGTTGTCCTCCTCACTCCAGCTCACACAGTCCGTAACGGAAACGGTATTTGAAAACATTCGAGCCATTAAATAAACTAATAAAAAAATATGAGTATAAAGGAAAGATGATCATATTTATATTAAATAGTACAAAAGTCTACAGACATTATAATATCAGTTGCATATCAGGTGAAGTGAAAAACTGTTATTTTATTAATTAAATATAATATGACCAATCACGTTATTAGTGTGGGAAACATCTACAAAATTAGAAAATCTATTGAATGAGCCTTACGCTTAACCACAAAACAGAGGAATTAATGTACATGGAGAGAGAATGAAATGCCTAATAATAAGAGATATTCTACTGCTAAGCTAAATAAGAGATATTATGATATTATCAAGAAACACTGAACATGACCATGGCATTGGGCTTTTTTCAATTTTTGGTCCACTAAAAAAACTAAAATTAAAATAGTGATATTATATCGAAATTTTATTTTTAAAATAAAATTGTCCGAATTGGAACTTTCTAATTTACAATTCTTGTGTATTGCGATGTGATGAATCGTACACTGTTTTAAAACATTAAAGATAGGTAAATGAATTCACCCAGAATGCTAGTTATTATTGTATAATGTTTTTAGGTTTACTATTAAATAAGGTTGTATAGCTAGTGTTTCTATGTTGCTGAGTTAAATTATTGAATTTTGAAATGTATGAACTAATTATTGTATTTGAATAAGGGCTACTTTGTAGATATTCTTGCTTAGTTTAAGTATCCTTAAATAAAGTAAGAAATAAATAAGCCATACATGAATGAATGAATTAAGTGTTTTTTTAGTAGCCATAAAATACTACTAATGACTTGAGACTTGGTACTTGAACATTGAAACCAAAATTGTAGAATCATACTTCCAAACAAAAAAATGTTTCCACCAAAAGTGGTAAAAATTGATATGAAACGTTGAAACCAAAATTTTAGAACCATACCTCCAAACTAAAAAATGTTTCTACTAAAAGTAGTAAAAAAAATATTGTTATCTTGCATTGGAAATCTGCTAACATATACATATATATAACCTCTTATCAAATTCTATTATTACACAATATTACAGTTGTACGTATACATATGAATATGCTCAAGATAAACCTCACAAATATATATGAATATACTAAATATGAACAAAAAGTATATGTTCTACACAAGTAAAACGAACACTCAAGTAGAGATTTTTATTAAACACAATAAACGAACTAATAAATTAAGAAAATATTGACGTTGTAATGCTTTATGTAATAAAGACACAATTACATTATTAATTTTAGGTGATATAATTTTTAACAAAATTATGATATATATATTTTTTAATAATGTGTTTTTGAAAGCATAATAATTTAAAGATGTTTGAATTAATTTTTATTTGATTTTAGGCAAAATTCACTAGTGACAATTTGATCATGACTTACGTGACTAGATTCCAATGTATTATAAAAAATGTAAAAAATTTACATTTGCATGACATTTCAAAATGAATAAAATATTTGGCAAAACTGATATTAAAAATGTCATTTCAAAAATATAAAATTATAATTTAACTAACTATTATATCAAACACTGTTAAAAATAAATATGATTAAAATCTTTCTCCTTAAAAAATGAGTATTTCAAAGTGTATTCAAAGAACCAATAAATTAAAAGTTATGTAATCCAAGTACTGTAAAAAAAATAATTTAACTATTTCATTTTTTAATAATTTCTATATTTCTCAAAATGAAATGTATTATTTATTATTTGATAGTTTATTTTTTATATGATGTAATTTGTTATTTTATATGATGTAATATGTATGACAATTTTATAATTGTATCATTCTCGAAATTGAAATTTAATATAAATTTTAAAATGCAAAACAATTAAATAAAGATTCAAATATACAAAATAATTAAATACAACAAAAACTAAAAATGTAGAGCATCTTAAAATTTTGAGTTAAAAAAATATTTTCCAAAATATTTAATATGAATTTGAAAAGAGACTTAAATCCATTGCACCTTTTTATTTTTATTTTTAGTTGAAAACCTCTGCTTGACAATAAACAAAATTCACCAAATCCACCTTTTAAAAACCGAAAATTCACCAAATCCACCTTTTAAAAACTGGGTATTACTAGATTGAAAAATTACTAAAACCACGAGCTAACATCTTGCTTTCTTGCTTTGCGATTGTTATAACATGGTAGATTTGATAGGGCCCTGGGAATTTTCACAAAGCAGCGCGCCCTAATATTTTTCACTCATAGGCCCAATAGGGATTTAAATGCCAGTTATGAGTTTGGAAATGACGCGGCCGTATTTGAAAAAAACATATTTATAAAAAATTATATTTATCGCCTTGAACGTTTGTTGTATATTAATAGAGTTGTCTATGATGTGATTTTTTGGAGATTCCGGTGATGGAATCCAGCGAAAGAAATCGAGGTTAAATCTTGATTTGTTGTAGTTAAAATGATTTTTTAACAACATATTTGGATTCAGCACTCTGAAAAACCCCTGAGACACTTTGATTGTGCAGAAACTAGCTATCAAACTTGCCATTCCAATAAATCCGGATTTTGACCAAAAAAACCCACCCAAAAAACTTTCAAAAAATCTCATTATAAACAACTGCTATATTAATCTGCCTCCAGCAAAGACTGCCCAGCTTAACCTGCATTTGGCATGATGATGCATTTTTCACATAAAGAAGGATAGGGAAGATGAGGCCAGGCCTTGCTGAAGCCGAATTTTCCCGCTATTTTGCTGCATTTTGCCTTGTTAATAGATCTCCCGCTATCTTGCTGCATCTTGCCTTGTTAATAGATCGTACTGCCTCTGTCAAATTGTGTCAGTGAATAATAAATAGTTACAAATTGAAGTACTAGAATTTTGATATTATTTATTGCAGTAGTCTATAACGCAACTTTTTGAAAGTTTTTCTGGCATATTTTTCTGGTCAAAATCCGGCAGCAATTCATTGGAATCCCAAGTTTGATAGCTAGTTTCTGCACAATCAATGGCTCCCAGGGGTTTTCCAGGGCGTTGAATCCAAATATGCAGTTAAAAAACCATTTTAACTGCTAAAAATCAAGATTTAACCTCATTTCTTCTGTCGGATTCCGTCACCGGAATCTCCAAAAAGTCGCATTATAGACAACTCCATTTTCAAAACCATTACCAATTAAATTATTTACAAAATTTTTGAATGAACCAAAAAAACAGTGTTAAATCTCTCAAAACTTATATGTTCCAAATAAATTTATTTTCAAAGGAAGAAATTAGATTTAAATCATCAAAGGGTTTGAAATTTTTTATGGCCGATTATCGTATGGTCAACAATTTGGTACGATTAGTTTGTAATTTATAATAAATTATTTGAGTTATTAATATTTTTATATTAAAAAAAGTTACCTAATAAATTGAAGAATGAAAAAGACGGTGATTAATGAAATAATGTTAAGTGCGTTCACTTAATCGTTGAAATTCAAGATTTATTTCCTCATAATGTTAAGTGCGTGCACCTAATCGTTGAAATTCCAGATTTATTTGTCGCTTGAATTTTGGATGATGGAGAACACAAGTTTTGACCATCGAAATCCATCGTGAGAGGAGGTAAATCGGAAATTTGGACTGAGTTTTGTTCTTGTCATAGTTAAACAGATTGTGGCTACCGGTGTTTTTGATTTAGTTTCCTCTTCTTCCTTTCTTTTTGGTATTTCTTTATTTTTTAAGTTGCAATTATTTTTTTCCAACAGCTTTTTAGATAAAAAAATTCTATTGCATTAAGTCAATTAGAAATATGTGGAGAACATCAACAAAGACTTTGAAAGTTGAAGAACATGAGCAGAGACTTTGAAAGATGAAAAACATGACCTGCCTTATAGGAGGCCAGCTACCACTCCTTCAATACATAGATCACAAGAACAACAACCACCATGCACATTACTACATGAACCATTACCAGAGTGGACACAACAGCATTACAACCACCCCAATAGTTTGAACACCACAAGAAACACGACGATGAGTGAATAGAAGAAATTATATTTGCCACCATTAGCAACTACGAGCACTAACACCAGCGAGATGACCAATGAACAGAACAAATTATAATAGCCACCATTAGTAATTGCGAGCACCAACACTAGTGAAATAAACTAGGCACTGCATGGTTGGCCATGCCAAATTATTGAAAGAGATTCCATCACCTTACATCTGGGTAACCAATAGAGCAACTGCAATAAGGACCTAGACAAGAGAGCTCCAAAATCTCCCTAAAAAATTGTGCGAACATAAGCAACGCTCCTGAGGCGAAATTGTCCCAAAACACAACCAAAAGAACCCCGAGAGTCAATCGAACCAAAGCCAACACCATAACCATAACTTCTCAAAAAGGGAAGACCAAAAATCCTGAAAATCCTCCAATTAATTTGACATAGAAAATGAAGTGTCCGGAGAGCCAGTGAACAGAGTTCCAATAGGGTCACCTAGAGGGGACCTTCCTGAGGGTCCGTGAGGTCCTCAAAATAATACTCTAATAGCAAAAATTTCTCTACCCAACAGAGACAGCATTGAAATCATTAGGCTTAAATCTCACATTTTTTAGAATTTGCTTGATGTCTTTTAGGCCAGAGAACAAGTTGTAGTTTTTAATCTGATTGTTCTTCATAACTAATTGAAACAAGGAGTTGAACTATAGCCTCATAGCTAAAAAATTCAAGAAAACCAGTTGTTTTTTCCTCATTTTACCAGGGTCTAGAAGCCCTATCAAGTTCTCTTTGGTAACCTTTGAGTCTCAAAAATAGGGGCAATCCCCAGATTCCTTAGCTTCCAGAAAAAGAATCTCTCTATGCACCTCCAGGGGGACAGCATTGAAGAAAGAGGAAAGTGAGTCACCGATGAACCGACAATCTTGTTTTCCCTAATATCACAATAACCACCCTAACAAATTAACAAGCGTTGCCTATGAGCAATGACTTCCAATGCCAAAAGACCAAGCAAACAGTGAACTAAAGGGCCACACCTTTGAATAGAAACCGAAGGATAAAGCAGTAACCCGTTAATGGCTAAGACAAGAGTGTCATCCCCAAAAGACAAAATTATGGGTCTCAGAAAAAAAATCCAGCCATTGATGAATGAGCTTAGGACGCAAAGACCTACCCCAAGTGATAGATTGTGAAGACAGAAGAGGGGGTAATACTAAATTTTCCCCGATGCAACCCAAAACTTCTAACAACCCATACTCATACCTTAGTGACAACACAACAAAGGACAAAGATAATAAATGGAAACTCCCAACCACCAAAACCTGAGGTTAAGACAGAACATACGACCAACAACTACTTGGAAACAAACTTATGAAATGCAATTGCACCCACTGAAGAAACCAGGTCCAAGACTCATAACCAAATTGAAAAGTGTTGAAATATGGCAACAAGAATATTCCAATTTAATTTCTCCTTGAATTAAATTGTGAATTAAAATTGAATTTAGTCTTAATAGCTACTTGGAAATAATTAATTAATTTATTTTAAATTAATTAGTTGAGAAATTAAATTAGAAGTCTTTCTGAAGTCATGCAAGAGTTATCCCTTAAATTAAGGAGATAAGATTGAGTTATATTTGAATTGTAATTAGTTAACTCAGTTTATTGAGTTAAGTCCAGTTAAATTAGTTCCAAAATGTTTGAGGAGCTAATAGTGAGTTCGCAGTTAGTTGATGCATTAATGCACTCAACTAGTGCTACTCCAGTTAACTAAAGATTCCCTCATCATAAACTCATGCATGTCTATTCTGAGAAAGACCCAACTGAGATTAATGTTCAAGGACAGTTTACTATCAGTTTCATGTGTTTTCTTATGGAGAAAACTCATGCATGCAATCAAGGATTCGTCCTTGAGGATTGCATAGTTTTGAAGAGTTCGTTTTCCACTTGGTAAAAGGCAAATCATCCACAAGGAACAATGCAATGAAATAGGAGCTTGGAGGGCAAAGAGGAAGGCTGGAGAGAAGCCAAGATTGCCTGTGAGCATCTGTGAGGATTGTACTGAGAGCTGGCTAGGTGTGAGAGCTAAGGCTTTATATAATTCCTATGTATTTCCACCATGTATGATAATACAATAATGTGGGATTTTATCTGAGACTTTCACCAAAGTATTTTCATGTTTATTGTGCCATTGATTATTCTTCTTTTGGTTATATTGTTCAGCTCGATCTTTAAGCTTCCGCAAATTGATAATAGAAGGAGGTTATAATATTCTGCTTTGATTTATATTGCATTATCGGGCTAACCTATCGCAAATTTTCTACATGGTTGTGAATAGTATACTGAGAAGAGAATTCGAAGTTTGAAGTTCGGGGTTGCAGGTGCAAATCGAATTCATATCATACTTCAAGGTTGGCCAATGGCATTCTAGGGCTTGAGACTTGAGTATGCGTTGGAAGGTAGCTCAAATTACATAGCATGGAAAGACAGAATGGAGGCTGTATTAGAAGATAATGGCTTGAAGGAATTCATTGATTAAGAAATCCCAAAGCCAACTTCAACTAATGCACAAGAGTTGGCTAAGTGGAAAAGGTGTGTGGCAAAGGTGAGACGAGTCATCCTTGAGGGAGTTCGAGACCATATTGTCTCAAGTCTTCATGGAAAGGATACTCCATATTCAATGTGGAAGACATTGAAAGACCTCTACCAGAATAGTAGCGACTAGAGGAAATTGGCGCTCAAGGATAAACTTCGAAAAATCAAGATGGAGAAGGGAAATACTATTTCCACATATCTGAACAAGCTCACCACCTACAGAGATGAGCTTGGCAGTGTGGGAATAACTACTGTCGATGATGATATGGTGAGCCTCGCTCTCCTTAGCCTTCCAAAGAGTTGGAATAGCTACCAAAACTCTGTGAATGGAAGGGATAAATTTCCAGATTGGGAATGACTGTGGTCGGATCTTATGCAGGAGGAGATCAGGAAGAGCACATGAGATGGTTCTTCATCCAAGAATGATGATGAAGAAAATCTGGCCTTACCAAGTAAGGCAAGGAAAGAGAAGGGGAAGGCTTCCCATTTCAAATCGAATTCTTCTCATGGAGGGAAGAAGGGTGACATGTCTAAAGTAAGATGCTTTAATTGTCACAAGATGGGACATTATGCGACTAATTGTCCAACGAAGAAGTCCAAGAAGGGATCCTCAGAAGGATCGGAAGGTGAGGCTTTAGCCTCTCACTTTGAAATGGACTTTTCCCTCATCGCATGCATGGTGTCATGGATGATGGCTTGTGTTTGGTATCGTGACAGTGGAGCCTCATTCCACATGACCGGTGATAAAAATTTATTCAGTGCCTTGGAGGAGAAAGACCTCAAGATGCGCATAGAGATGGGTGATGATGGAAGGTATAGTGTTTCAGGAGTGGGCACGGTTGCTTTTTAGAGGCAACATGGAGCTCCTCTCACCTTGACAGATGTGATGTATATGCCTAGAATGAAGAACAACTTGGTATCAGTCGCGATGTTGGAGGACAAAGGCTATGATGTTGTCTTCAGTAAAGGAAAGGCATTCGTAAGACACATAGCCATGGGTCAGACCAAGAGGATAAGGATTCGAGTGAAGAATCTCTATAAACTAGAGGTATATTATTGTGCAGCATTGAGTATGAAAGAAGAATTGGTGCAAAGCCAAGACATTGGCAAGTTGTGGCACAGGTGGTTGGGCCATTTGCATCATGGGGCTTTGAAGATAATGCAACAGATATCTATAGGAATTTCCAAAGGTAAACTTGAGCAAGTTGACACATGCAAAGGTTGTACCTTGGGAAAGTACCCCAAGTCTTCCTTTCATGATCGAGACAGTCGAGTAGAGGCTATCTTAGAGCGAGTTCATATTGATTTGTGTAGACCATTCTCGACGACATCCATAGTGAAGCAAAGGTATTATGTGATTTTCATTGATGACTATTCTCATAAATGCTGCATTTCTTTCCTGCAAAAGAAGGACCAAACTTTCACAAAGTTTTGTGAGTTCAAAGCTTTGGTCGAGAAAGAGTCAGGGAAGAAGATAAAGGCCTTGAGAAGCGACAATGGTGGATAATATGTCTCTCAAGAGTTTAAGGACTCTTGTGCAGTGGAAAGAATTAAACGAGAGTTGATGACACCTCATAACCCACAACAGAATTGGGTGGACGACAGGAAAAACAGAACTATTGTAGGGGCAGCATGGACAATGCTGCATGACCAAGGCCTACCACTTCACTTGTGGGCTAAGGCATGCAACACAGTGATCTATTTTCATAAGAGAAGCTTGCATCTCATACTTGGGATGAAGACACTAGAGGAAGCTTTCTACGGTAAGAGACCAGATGTGGGTCACTTCAGGATCTTTGGCTCATTGGTATATTGCCATGTGACAAAGGATGCAGGGAAGAAGCTTGAGATGATAGCATGGTTGGGGATATTTGTGGGGTACATTGATACACCTCATAGCTATCGGGTGTACTTGCCTACCAGTCAGAGGATAGTGGTTTGTAGAGATCTCAAGTTTGATGAGCAAAAAGCCATGTGAGTTTCCCTTGAGAGGGAGCTCCAACTATAGGCTGTGGAGGAACTATTGGTTTCTAAGGAGGAGAAGCCTCAGACTAATGCGGAGCAGCTGCATGCAAAGGTTCCAGGAGTGGAGACATCCACTCAAGTAGAGTCTTCTAGAGATGGACAAAAGCGCACAAGAGAAGCTGACAGATTATTGGAGGATGCGAGAGAGAATGCGGGAGCACCATCTTCTCAACACAGACAAAGGAGGTCACCTGAGAGGTACACTAGATACATGGCCCTTGTGGGGGAATGTGTTAATGCTGGGCCATCTTCCTTTGAGGAAGCAGTGTAGCAGTCGATTTGTGTTGATTCTATGGTGGAGTATGACTCCATAGTTCATAACAGTGTTTGGGACGTGGTTCCGAAACCGAAGGACAAGTCAGTTGTGAGTTCCCGTTGGCTTTACAAGGTAAATCAAGTTGTTGATGGTAGTGTGGAGAAGCATAAGGCAAGATTTTTTTCGCGTGGCTTTTCACAGGTCAAGAGGATCATGTTGCTACAGTATATTTTGACAGAGGAGCAAGATGCTGACATTTTGACAAAGGCATTGTCAAAGTGTAAATTCGAGTTCCATAGAGACAAGATTAGGGCGGCAGATAATCCCTTTCTTGTTGAGAGGGAGTGTTGAAAAATGGCAACAAGAATATTTCAATTTAATTTGTCCTTGAATCAAATTGTGAATTAAAATTGAATTTAGTCTTAACAGCTACTTGGAAATAATTAATTTATTTATTTAAATTAATTAGTTGGAGAAATTAAAGTTAGAAGTCTTTCTGAAGTCTTGTAAGAGTTATCCCTTAAATTAAGGAGATAAGATTGAGTTATATTTTATTTGTAATTAGTTAACTCAATTTACTAAGTTAAGTCCAGTTAAATCAGTTCCAAACTATTTGAGGAACTAATAGTGAGTTAACAGTGAGTTGATGCATTAATGCACTCAACTAGTGCTACTCCAGTTAACTGAAGATTCCCTAATAAGAAACTCATGGATGTCTATTCCGATAAAGACCCAGTTGAGATTAATGTTCAAGGACAGTGTACTATCAGTTGCATGTGTTTTCTCATGGAGAAAAATCATGCATGCAGTCAAGGATTCATCCTTGAGGATTGCGGAGTTTTGAAGGCTTGGTTTTCCATTTGGTAAAAGGAAAATTATCCACAAGGAATAGCACAAGGAAATAGGAGCTTGGAGGGCAGAGAGGAAGGCTGGAGAGAAGCCAAGATCGCTTGTGAGCATCTGTGAGGATTTTACTGATGTTGGCTAGCTGTGAGAGCTAAGGCTTTATATAATTCCCATGTATTTCCACCATGTATGATAATGCAATAGTGTGGGGTTTTATATGAGACTTTCCCCAAAGTATTTTCATGTGTATTGTGCCATTGATTATTCTTCTTTTGGTTATATTCTTCAACTTGATCTTTAAGCTTCTACAAATTGATAGTAGAAGTAGGATATAGTATTATACTTTGATTTATATTGCATTATTGGGTTAACCTATCATAGATTTTCTACAAAAAGTGACCAGAGTACCAATAGCTATGAACCAACACTGGGCAAGGTTATGAGATACCTATGAATGCAGACTCCATAAGATGTGAATTTGATATAAATGCCACCAATTCGAAAACTGGCCCTTGCTTTGTAGAGTGAAAGAACAACACAAAATACATTGGTTCCCCCCTTGAATGACCATGGATAATAGAGAAGAAATGAAAACTCTTCGAATTACCACCACACTCAACACTGTGCAGGAGATATAGCATACGTGATCATTAAAGCCTTGTTGCAGATGACTATGAAACCATAATTTTGGGGGTGGGTGGCCTATCTCACTTTCACTGTAGCTCTTAGCTGATCTTCACCACCCCACACGCATGAATTTAAAATGAGGGGATGTTGGGTACATACTGCAGATCCCACCTCCTTCCATGTGCGACGCCATGTATTTCAAATGCAAGATGTCCACCACAATCCACATTTCAAAAGATTAATAAATAATATAATAGGGTTAGGTAGAGGCACTCCCATTAGGGAAAACACCAGACAAGGTAGCTTTGTCTGCATCCACCCACTATTGTAGAATGTGAATATCACTATGTTTGGTCGTTAATGACCATGACTCATCCAGGTGAAGGTTCACACACTTACATCCCTAATTAGCTAGTAAATCTTCCACTTGATTCCTTCCTTGTCGAGCATGATGAACAAGAATATATTCAAACTTGGATAACATATCATTTATACTGGAAACAACATCTTCCAATCTCGAAATATGCACCATTTTTTTATTGGTTTCCCATGTAATTTTTTTTTTGAATACATTGAATAACTACTTGTGAATGTCCATCCATCTACAATAATGTAAATCCTTCCCTGAGAGTGATGACTAAGCCTCATTCCACTTCCAAAATTCTAGCCAAGTTTTTGCTAGCAATCCCAGATGAAATTGAAAAGATTCTTAATGGTAGGGATTTTTCATCTCAAAATATCCTACCACATCCTACAACTCTTGGATTCCCTTTGGAGGCCTTGTCAAAAATCAATTTAATGAAGGAACACAAGGGTGGAGAATATGAGTCAGTGAAAAAAGGAAGAAAGGTTGTTAGCAAAGACGGTGAAGAAATAATCATGGAAGGATCATGAGGAATATTTTTGGGATAATTGCTTCAAACTCCTCCACTTTATAGTTATCATTATACCAATGGGATGCAATAATAGTCTCTCAAATATTTAGGATAATCAAGTCCTTAAGAACCAACACAAATATGTTCCTTGGGAAAAAAGAATCGATAATTTATTTCTTTCCATAAGTTCCAAAGGATGATGCCTTATTTCCTCATGTACCAATTCAGACCGTAAGCGCTCAAAACTTGGTAGTTTCTCCCTCCCATTCACTGAATCTTGATAGCTATGCCAGCTCTTCAGAAGGCCTAGAAGCGATAGAGCTACCAAGTCTTATTTAGGAAAATTAACACCGACCCCACCAAGTTCATCATGAAACTATGTAAACTTTCTCAGATACTATGTAATTTTGTCATTCTTCTGCATCTTGATACTTTGAATTTTGTCCTTGAGCACCAGCTTCCTATGGTTACTACTATTCTCGAACAATTTTTTCAATGATTTCCACATCGTGAACGGATTTTCTTTTCCATGGAGATTCGAGACAATATGATCCCATACTCCCTCCAAGATGATTCTCCTTACCTTTGCTACTTATTTCTTCCATTGAGTAAGGTTATGAAAATCATATGCTTGAGGTTTTGCAACATCTATCTTGATTTATTCTAGCAACCCATTGTCATCTAATACTTCCCCCATGTGGTCCTTCTATGCAACAAAATTTGAGGTACCTTCCAAGGCATACTCTAGCCTTAGCCTGTTGAAGGCCATCTTCTGAGCTTTGAAGAAATCTTGCTACAATAATCTTCAAATTTGATCCTATGAGACCCAACTTTGAATTTCTTGCTCTAATTTGAATCCAGCTTTGATACCATGTAGAAATTAGATTGTAGATTCAAAATTTTTCATGAAATTTACTAAATCACAAGACTCGAAGCTACTCTACTACTTTGCAAAATTCAGTTCACAATCTAGAACAAAAATCTTAGACATGCAAAGAGATTTATCTAGGGGAAAGCAACTGCTCAAAACCCTTCATATCTATATTGCATTAATCAAAGAATCTAGGCCATGTTTAATAAAAAAAGTAGTCTTCCTACCTATCTTTTCTTCCTCTATACCATCCTCAATCGGTCCATATACAAAAACAAACAAGTATGTCTGACTTAATGATGCATTAGCCTAAAGATTGGTTGCTAAGTTGTGTATCATGGACTTAATCTTAACTTTTTATTTTGGTGTAAGTGTTCTATGAATATTGCATCTAATATCTGTCAACAATGTACTAGCATCCATAGAGAAAGTAATAGTCTGAGCAATTAATTGCAAACTTTCAAAATATTTGGTACTCCTTGTCTCCTTCATTTTAAACAAAATTTTTTCAACTTCCTTTTCTTCAGCAATTTAGCCCATGATATCATTTTCTACAACTTCTAGAAGTTTTTGCACACAATAGTAAATATCTCTAGTTTCTAGGGAAGATGAAACTTTTGATAGGATGAAATTGAAAGTATAGCCTGTTAGTGCCTAAATCTACCTCAAGTTGAAGGAAGGCAGGTCTAGGGTAACATCAAACCATGCTTAACCTAGTAGCTAGTTGTTGGGTCCCTATAATACTAGTGATGATCCGGATTTAAATAGGAACACAATAGGTTACAGAGATAACCATAAATACAGAGATGCGATAACCATAAATAAAGAGATGCAGCGGAAATAACACTTCATTTCATTAATGGAAAATACCGAAATATGCTTACAACCAGAATTGGAAATAACCCAGCTAGGACGATGGTAGCTTATCCCTGAGAAGAGATGTGTGGATACATGTCTCTGAACTGTTCCAAACTTGTGTTACAATGAGGCTCGAAGGCCTATTTATTATTGAGAAACAATCGAAAACTCTTCACATTCCAAAACCAACCCTTAGAAGATGAAACACCAAATTGTGGGCCCCGTTTGGGTAAATTGGTACATCAATTTCCTGGGGTCGTAACTTTGGCATACTATCTCCGTTTGATGCGTACAATAGCTCGTTAGAAAGATCTATCCGAGCACTACCACTTTAGGAAGGACAACATGGTCTGTAGACCCATGTTGCCCCCAGATTTCCTAAAAAACGTTGTTTAGGGCCTCAAAATGGCTCTGGAAGTTCAGGACCCGAAAAACTGCTAAAAATAGTAAACTATGCTACAATTTAGGAAACTGAAAAAACTGAAAGAGGCAGTTGTGGGGGTCCAAATGGGATAGGCCGGTGGCCACCAACATCCACCTGGATCAATGCTCAAATTAAAAATGACTGGTGATAAGAGAAAATTATTGCAACTAAAGGATTATGAAAAAAAAATGTCAGTTTTGGAAATGATGCAATAATACCCATCAAAGGCAAAGGAACGGTTAGAATGCATAAGAAGACCAAAGCTCAGAATCTTCTCTATGTTGATGGGTTAAAAAAAACCTCCTCAGTGTGAGCCAGATGTGTGATAATGGTCATGAAGTGATATTCATATCTAAAGAATGTGAGATCAGAAATGAAAAATCAAGAAAGTTGGTGGAAAATGAAACATGTATATTTTTTTATCACAATAGGCACAGTTGTTGCATGAGAAAAATAGAAAAATCCTGACTATGGCATAGAAGATTGGGTCATGTAAATTTTGATAACCTAATCAAAATTAGAATATTGGAGGATTTAGAGGATTACCAAGGTTATCGAAACCAGATAGCACAATATGCAAGTCATGCCAATTTGAGAAACAAACAAGAGTGCAGTTCAAATCCAAGGGGTTCTCTACATCTAGACCATTGGAGCTAGTGCATAGAGATATAAGTGGTCCTACAACGAAGCAAAGCCCAAGAGGAGAGAGATATTTGATATTATTTATTGATGAATTCACTAGAGCCACCTGGATTAGGCTCATGAAGAAGAAATTTGAAGCTTTCAACAAATTCAAGTATTTTAATGCACTTGTGGAAAAATAAATTGATTTGAAGATAAAGTGTCTTATATCTGATAGAGGAGGTGATTACATGTCCAAGGAATTTGACTATTTTTATGAGGAGCATGGGATCAAGAGGAAATACTCCATAGCTAGAACACCACAGCAAAATTGTGTATTTGGGGGAAAAATAGGTTGTTCCAAAATATGGAATGAGCTATGTTAGACGAGGTTGGTGTGGCAGATACTTTTTGTGGAGAATCATCTCAAACAATAGTATATTTGGCCAATAGAGTTCTTCGTAGGCATAATAGTGACAAAAATACTATTATGATTTTTTGGAAAGGAAGACCAACAAAATTTGATCATTTCAAAGTCATTGGGAGAAAGTTCTACATAAAGGGGACTTAAGACAATCTTGTAAATTTTGAATCAAGAGATTATGAGCGCATATTCCTTGACTATTCATTCAAGAGAAAGGATACAAATGCTACAACAAGAGAACAATAAAAGGTAGCTAAAGCTATTGATGTTGTTGTTGATGAAGGATTACCTAAATCTAATGATTCCAAAGGTGTCATAGTTGATCATGATTTCGTAGAATACAAGGACCAAGAAATTTCAGACAAGTATGAAGAAGAGGAAGAAGAAAAGAAGACCTCCACTAAAAATAAGGCTCCTCCAAGTAACATGCAAAAGAAGCACCTGGAAATTCAAATTATTGGGAACAAAGAGCTTGGAGTGCAAACAAGAAGGAAATTGTTGGACAACTTCAATCAAACACACTTTCAATTATTGTCTCAAATAGAGCTGAAAAACTTCAATGAGGCTAGAGAAGATAAAAACTAGGTCAAGGAAATGAATGAATAGTTAGATCATATTAAGAATAATAATACATGGGAGCTTGTTCCAAGGCCAATGGACAAAAACATCATTGGAACTGAGTGGGTATTCAAGAACAAGCTAAATGAAGGAGGAAAGTTGGTAAGGAACAAAGCAAGACTTATGTGCAAAGGGTATTCTCATGTAGAAGGTAATGATTTTGATCAAAATTTTGCACGAATAGCTAGATTATATGCAATAAGAATGCTTTTTGACTTTTATTGATACAAGGACATTAAATTTTATCAAATGGATGTTAAATAAGATTTCTTGAATGGTGATCTAGAAGCGGAAGTTTATATAGAATATTCTGAAGGTTTTTTATTGGGTGATGATGAGAATCAAGTGTGCAAGTTGAAAAAGGCGCTTTATGGCTTGAAACAAGCTCCAAGGGCATGGTATGAAAAGCTAGATAAACATCTTCAGTAGTAAGGATTCAAAAAAGGATCCACGGACAACAATTTATATATCAAATTTGTAGATGTTCATTTTCTAATAATTTTTGTGTGAGTAGATGATATCATCTTTTGGAATGATTTGGAGGATTTTCACAAGAAACACAAAAGGAATTTGAGATGCCAATGTTGGGTGAGCTAACTTTCTTCCTTGGTTTTCAAGTTATCAAGATGATAAAGGAAATTTAATTTCCCAGTCAAAGTATCTTAGTGAAAATTTGAAGCAATTTGGCATGGAAGATTGCAAAGCGGTAAGCACTCCTATGGTAATGGGCTACAAATTGAGTAAATATGATGAATCTACATAGGTAAATCAGTCCATGTATCGTTCCATGATTGGTATCTTATTGAATATAACTTATTTTATGCCTAATATCATGCAAGTTGTAGGATTGGTCTCAAGATTTCAAGCTAATCCCAATGAGACTCATCTTAATGCATTAAAAAGAATCTTCAAGTACCTTAAAGGCACTCTTGAGTATGGATTCTACTATACCAAAGCTAAACGTTTCAATTTGATTACTTTTACTAATGCAGATTGGGCTAGTAGTAGTGATGACAAGAAAAGTACTTCAGGCGCATCTCACTTTTTAGGAGGTTGTTTGATATCTTGGGCAAGCAAGCAACAAAGTTTTATCTCTTTGTCCACTGTTGAAGTTGAATATCTAGTGACAACCTCTTGTTGTACACATAGACTATGGATGAGGAAAACTCTTCAAGACATGCATATTGAGTATGAATATCCTCTTACTATCATGGTTAGCAAAAGTGCTATAAGCGTCTCCAAGAAGCTAGTTTTTCATTCCAAGGCCAAGCACATACCAATCAAATATCAGTTTATAAGAGATCAAGTGGTCAACAAAGTTGTAAGGTTGGAGTATGTTGCCTCAGATGAACAAATTCCAGACATCTTCATTAAGCTACTTCCAAGATAGCAATTTGAATATCTTAGAGAGAAGATGGGTGTTGTGCCCTTTCGAAGGCATTGAGTAGTTTTTCATGGAGTTAGTTGTTTGCATAAGGCTACCATCAAGAGCACTTTTAGCTGCAAAAATTTGGAGAACGGGTGATGGTTTCCTATTTACATGCATTTCAAAGCATTATGAACTACTTTCTTACTTCTTCTTTGTCATTTCCAGATGGATTTCTTCTTCAAGTATATTTCTTCTTCAGGATGGTGTCATCTCATATATATGCAGGGGGAAATTGTTCAACAATGTAGGGGGAGTATTTGTTGCATCCCTTCAAGGGGAGGATGACTTGGCTATGTATCACATTATTTCTATGTATTTTCATTTTCCATGTAAAACTCCTTGCCATTGATGTCAAAGGGGGAGAGAGAGTGAGTTTTGTATGTACTCCACTTCAGATTGTTGTATGTAAATGTCATATTTAGCTTCAGAAACCACAGGTCAACATCATTGGCAAAGGGAGAGTTTGTCCGCATGTTTTTCTTTCCATTAATGTCACCTGTTGTAAGTCATGTACTCATGATTCACTATGCATCATCTTGATTCTATTAATACTTTCTCAGAAGGATGTCATGATGGTTTAAAATGTTTTCATAGACTCAGGAGGTTTGTAGAAGAGTTTTCATGATGTATCAATGCCTCATCAAAAGCTAAGTTACAACTTTGATAAAGGTCAAGTTAATGTCTTGTGTTGAGGCTTGTTGAGTCATTGAAATGGTGTCATTATGTCAAGTTGGGTATGGAAGGATGTTTTACAGGTCTTATCAACCCCTTGAAGCTTTGTTGCAAGTTTGAGGGCGGTATTTTTTGTTTTACATCATGCTTTTCCCAAATCGCACTAATGATAGGTTATGCGTGTAGTTGGAATGTTCCAATTGAGTCTCAGTAGTGTATAGAGTGCAGTTGCAACTGAAATTTCACAACTTTGTTCGTGAGGTTGGAATATAATTTGAAATTTGCTCCAGGTTTTGCACACACACTTGATATTATTTGGTGTTTGGTGATGATCGAGGTCGGAATTTTCCAGAAAAGGTCAAAATAAGTCGTGGTTCTTCTAAGTGGTGATCAAAGTTGAAAATATAAAGTAGTTAGTGGAGTAAGTGTTTTTATTAGGTCAATAAGCCTAAATCAAACAAATTTGATGCAGTGAAAAGGATTTTGGGCAAGCTCCAATACCTATGGAAAGGATTTTCGGCAAGCTCCATTACCTAAAGAATTCATTGACTTAACCATCTCCAAAAATTACAAATATGTGAAGAAAAGTTTCTTATTTGGTTGGTTCTCTAGTAGTGTGAGTGAGTAAGTGTGCATGGAGAGAATGTGTAGAAATTAATGACTATAGTAGAGTGCTCAGAGCTTTAGAATTGTAGTATGCTTCATAAATTAATCATCAGCAATGTTTTAGAGTTGTGTGCAGAGATTGAGGATCAGTTTGAAGGAAGTGAGTGTGGAGATTTGTTCTCTCATTTGGAGTGTGGAGTTGTGACTTTTGGAGTGTTCTCATTTGATGCTATCTTTTTATTGTTCAAAAATGTTTTCGTTATGAATCTTATTGTCTTGATTGAATAATTGTTTGTACTTGGAGTAGGGGCTTCAAGATAAGTGCATGTTGTTTTTCTATTGTAGGAGTGGGTGCTCCATTGCTAGTGGGGGCTAGCCGATGTAATGCAAATGAGAATATTTTGAAGCAATACATAAGAAGAAGAAGTAGACAAGTTGGTGGTTTTTTGCCCCAGAGGGGGGTTTTTCCACCTAAAATCCAAATGTCTATATGTGATGATTGATTGTGTTTTCCTTATGCATGTTCATGATCTTTTTATATCTATTTGAAGTCAATTTCCGGATAAGTTTTATTTGCATAATTTTTTACAATATTTCTGTAATACTGATTCACCCACCCCGGACCCCCACCCAGTAATTACTTGTGTCTAACGTTATATCCCTATGGTTTTACTAAAATTTTGAAGGGGAGCACTTAGTTGATGCATGATTTAATTTCTCATCCAAGGAGTACCCATGTTGCATACTTTTGATGGACCTTGCTACACTAAAAATGAGAAATACATGAAAAACGTTATTGTAATCATGTTTTTTCATATATTTCTCAATTGTTGTAGCAAGGTATATCAAAAGTATGCAACATGGGTACTCCTTGTATTTGGAATTAAATCCTTCATCCAAAAAATTCTCCTATTCAAAATTTGACTAAAACCACAGGGAGATAAGTTGAAAATATGAGTTGAAAAAGTAGTTTTTTCGTTTTCCACTCTAAAAGTTGATGATGTAACCTAAACTTATTTTATTATTTCTACTATTATTTTATAATATTACTTAGTAGGCCCATTTTAGACCTCAAAATTTCTCTAATTCCACCTTGCATGGGGTTCGCGGTAATGCCTCAGAAAAGAAAAAAGGAAAAAAATGGGTGGACCAACTCATGGTTTTGCGCATGGTTTTACACATGATGATTTTACCCATTATTTTGTAGATATAGTCAAAGGAACTATCATTATATTATAATCCAGGTTTAATGAACTAAGGATTTTATAAATTCTTCGGCATCAATATAATGTATTTTAATATTGAAAGGAATATAATGGAAAATCAATCTAGTTTCCTAGTTTTGGGTTCTAGGAGAAATTTTTTTGTGTATATTAGTTGTTCTCGTCATTGTATAGTTTTTGTGTTTTTAAGAATTTTTTTGAGGGTGTTATTTGTACAGCCTTAAAACCTCCACTTCCCTACATAATAATCCAATTTCTTCTCCATAGAACCATATTTAAAAACTAATGAAAGTAAAGAACATTGAGTATACAGATATAATGCACAACATCTCACAAACATTTGGACATTGGGATGGCACAAACGATTTAGTTATTATTTTTTTGAAATAATAAGGAAATTAAATAAAACAATAATATCCTTCTAAACATTAATAGCATAGTCTAGTGAGTTGACATTTTGGCACTTTTCTAGGCAGATTTCTAGATCAAATTTGTTTGAAACCCAATAAGGATTTCTTCGACTTGTAAGTTTGAGCTATTTAACCTATAGAAGATTAGTGCCCCAAGGATTTTTCAGGGTTATAAGTCCATTTATGCATTTAAAAATGTATTTTTAATAATGAAAAATCACAATTTCAACCAAAGTTGTATTGTCGGATTCCAGCAAAAAAAGTAAGATCACTTTTTTTTTTTGTAAGATCAAAGATCTATATTAACATATAAAATATTTAGATGGCATATAATTTATCGAGATCCTGAATTGTCTTGGTATTCCAAATATGAAACCATATCCAAGACAATAGATGGGATCTAACCTAACTTATTTCAAAACTAGAAGAACATGATTGTTCTGACAATTGTCCTAATTACAAGAAAGAAACTTGATATCCATTGTCAAAATAGTAGCTACAACATGTAAATAAAAATTATAAAATTGAATAGAACCTCGTTGTTATCTGTAGTAGAATTAAGCCGGATTGACATGTGTAGGATGAGTTGATTTTCTTGGAGGTGGTGGATATATTTGTAAGATAGTAGCCTCAATGGACTCCATGCACTCATCCATGACCTAATATAATTGATGTAATTCCTCCATGCGGAGGAGGATTTCATTTAGGCTTCGATTTCAATAAAAAAGAACCTTTCCCAATAGAATATTGGTATGCCAATAGAGGTAAACAATGTGCAGATATTGAATTTTCCAAACTCAATGACTCCCTATGTCAAGGATCTAGTTTAAGATGAAGTCCATGACTTTGTTGTCTAAAAAATATTCCCTTTCTTCTGTGGCTTCTTTCTCCAAATCAGAAATTTCTTACTGAATTCCCAGTGGGGTGTTGGATGTGTGAGCTCAGGCTCAAACTTGCACATCGTTGTAGGCTCCATGACCTCCAGCACCTCATCTCGAGATTGTACTCGAGTACCTTGACTCTCATCATCATTATCATTGAGTTGTCTCACATTTGTTAATGGTATACATCAATAACAGGTAATCAAACAATTTCTCACATAATATAATTCAACTCATTTATTCCCATTGATCTCCATGACCTCCAGCACCCCATGTCCAAAGGTAATAAGTACATTTTAGTTTGCACTGATTATGTTACAAAATGGGTGGAGGAAAAAGAACTACCTAGAGAAACGGAGAAAACAGCGGTAGACTTTCTTTTTTCTGATATTTTTTTAAGATTTGGGGTACCTTGTGAGATAGCTATTGATCAAGGTACTCATTTGTGTCAAAGCTTATGTAGGGAATTGTGCAGAAATATTAGATTACCCACTAGAAGTCTAGTCCTTATCATCCATAGGCCAATGGGTAGGTGGAATCAACAAACAAAGTGTTGGAAACAATCCTTACCAAGACAGTGCAGTTACATAAGGATTCGGCCAACCGACTTCCTAAAGAATTGTGGGCCTACCACATTACTTGTAGAAACACCACTGGTTTCTCTCCTTATGAACTAATGTACGGAAAACAACTGTTATTGAGCATTTAATTTCAGATCAAAACTTTTAAAATGGCAGTAGATTTTGGTATGAATCTTAACAAAGCTCAACAACAAAGAATCTTGCATCTCAATGAGTTGGATGAGATCAGGCAGGACACTTTTTAGCATACTGACTTGATGTAGGAACAAAGGGCTAAATGGCATGACAGATACATTAAGAAGAACCAGTTTAAAGAGGGAGACTAGGCATTATGGTATGATTCAAAATTCAAGAAATTTAAAGGGAAATTTAATACACATTGGTTGGGTCCAACTTGTTGAGATTGCAACAAGATGATGGAGCTTAGTGAAAAGAGTCGCCTTCACTAAGTGGGCCCGCAGGATATTTTTGGCGCAAGTCTATTTTTAGACTATGTCTATTTTTAGACATATGGATCATGTCTATGGATTGCAGGTTGTTGTTTATGGATGATTGATCGAGTTGGAAAAATAGATGGACTTCTATTTTTAGACCACAACGGAGTGAAAACACAGCGGAGTGACTGCTCAGTATAAATATAGAACAGTCAAATATTATTAGCTCATAATAATATTTAGACTATAAACTTTGTCTTATTCTCTTGGAGCACTTCAGGATAAGCTACGGATGTGGTACATGCAGATCCCAGAAGGAAATACGTGGTTACCTATGGGATGACTAATATTTGCATGCAGGACTTCAGTTAGAACTCAAGTGAGTTGAGTTTAGTGGACTGGAGGTGCAGTTGATGGAGTTGTGTTCAGTTTAGCTTTGTTAAACTGGTTGTATTTAGTCTAACTGGAAAATAGACTAGAGATGAGTTGGGTGAATTAGTTATTAATTAATTCACAAGTTATTAACTCATAATACAACTAATGAATACATCAGTTAACTCAGTTGCATGTCAGTGCATGTTCAGTTCAGCAGGGACAGGTGTTAGAGAATCAGATTGCTATCAGTTGTGACTATAGTTGTGCATCAGATCTTGCACAAATCAAGGGATTGAGTATGCCAATGAGTTTGCCCACGTATTTGCCCACATTGTAGCTTGTGCTCACGTGATTTAGCCAAGGAAATACGTGGTTGCCTCGGAATTATCATCAGTTCTTGAGCAGGTATTGAGCAGCGGAGGCAGGCAAGCAGCGAAGGAGATTTGAGCCCGTGATTGATTCAGATCTGAGCTGTATTGTGTGTAACAGAGGTGGAGATACTTGTGAGAAGTATTATGTTGTGTAATGTTACATGACTCAATCATTAATATACAGATAGTTGGGGTTTTTAGCGTGATGCTTTCCCCGGGATACATACTGTGTTAATGTGTGAATGCTCTTGATGTTTTATTGTTATTGATGCTGCTATATTGATGATCAACGTAGAGGAGCTTATGTATTGTTTATTTTTTCCGCAATAGTACATGATCAGGATAATCTCTGTTGAATATGTGTTAAATTATTCAAAATTTTTACATCTTGTACCTCAACTGCATATAGGTTCTTGGCTAGCACACCAATCTGTTTCATCTTTCCCGCCTTCATGAAATTTTCTGAAAAAAGAGTTGATTTTAAATCAACGATATCTCCCTCATCCGAACTCCGATTCAGCCAATTTTTTTTTTTTGAATTTGGGTATTTTTTTGCAAGGAATCCAGATCTTCTATTTGTTTCTGAAAATTTTGCACAAAAAATTTCGTATATTCTCTGCAAACTTGCGACCCAAATTTTTTTTTTTTGTCGATTTCTCTTCTTCGTATAATGTTTACTCCTTTAATTGCCTTTGCTCTGATACCATGTAGAATTTCCCACTGTAGATCACCTGATAATGCAATATACTAAAGAAAAATACTTGATCTACTTCTACAAACAAGCTTGTGGAAGCTTAATCAATTTGAGCAAGATCAATCGGAACACATATAACAGAGAAGAAAAAATCATACACATGAAACACAGAAGAATACTCTAGGGAAAGCCTTAGCTAAAAACCCCAATATCTGTATTATCATACATATGTCTAGATTACACAAAGCATTAGCTCACAAGCTAACCTGCTCTTAGTAGAATCCTTCTGTTTCTCATAGATAGTCAAAGGCTTCTCACAAACCTTCTCCTCTGCCCTCCAAGCCTCCTATTTCCTTGCGCAGTTTTCCTTGGGGTCCAATGTTGCCACCTGTGTGAATTGGCCTCTTCACACACTCACTAACCTCTGATCTAGCTGTGCAATCCTGAAGGAGATAATTCCTTCTACATGGATGAGTTTCCTATATAGGAAAAAGCCTCCAACTGATAGTATAATGTCCATTCCTCTAATCTCAACTGGGTCTCTAACTAAACTGACATACATGAGTTATTTATGAGAGAATATTCAGTTATCTGAAGTGTAGCAGTTACATGCATGCATGCATTAATTAACTGAACTCACAATTAATTCCACAAATTGTTGGAACTAATTTAACTAGACTTAACTCAGTTAACTGAGCTAAATAATTACAACTCATCATGATCTCCTTTAATCAAGGGATAACTTCCTCAATCAATGGAGAAATTGTTGCATGTCTTCACATAGACTTCATGTTTGATTTCCTACAACTAATTAACTCAAGGTGAATTAATCAATTATTAATCAAACAACTACTAAGAACAAATTCGAATTTTACTTCTCAATTTTAGTTCAGGGACTAACTAAAATTGGAATCTATCCCGAAATACTATTTATAGCAATGTTATTTTTAGCACTTCCATTTTCCATTCCTTGTTACTATAACTGGTACCCAAACTTCTATTTATAGAAATGCTATTTTTAGCATTTCTATTTTCAGTATTTCTTGTTCCCATTTTCAACAATTATTGAACACCAAGCACACCAAACAACTTCATTCCTTTCTAGTTCCATTCCCCCCTTCAGGTTTTAAATTCTTGGGTAAAGGTTTAAATTTTGCCTTAGCCCCTAAGAAGATTCCTGTTGACGATATCATCTGTGATGTTGAGTTAGGGATCAGAGGTTTACATGATAAGATTAAGGATACTATCAGGCAAGATTGTGCAGTGGTCTTAAGAAAGGCTAAACGGTGATCTTAAGAAAGGCTAAACCCCCTCATAAGAACCTCAGCAATGAGGAATTCATTGCCCTTAAATGCTTAAACCAGAACAATGATATCGTGGTTCTGAGAGCTGACAAAGGAGGGGCCACGGTCATCCTTAACAAGGATGATTACCGCAAGAAGATGTTGGATCATCTTTGCAATAGTGGCAGTTATAGAAAATTGCCCAAGAACCCTTTCAAGAAGATTTCCAGGACGGTGGCTCTCGCCATCAAGTCTAGTAGCTCGGCGAGTTCGCTTTACCATAAGCTTGTTGAGAGCAGTCCAATTACCCCTAGGATTTATGGGCTGCCTAAGATTCATAAAGAAGGGACCCCCCTGAGGCCTATTGTCAACACCATTGGTGGTCCGACCTACCTTCTAGCCAAGTTCCTTGCCCTTAAGCTCAAACCCCTGGTTGGCCGTACAGAGTCCTTCGTAAAATACTCAGCTTCCTTCGTTAAAGAGCTTAAGGACATTAAGCCTGACCCTGAAGATATTCTCGTGAGCTTTGATGTAGTCTCCCTTTATTCTTATATCCCTATAAAGGAAGCCATGGCAGTGATCTATCGCCTAACAGATCCTGATACCGCGCATCTTGTTGAGATCTGTCTCATTTCCACTTTCTTCTGTTTTGAGGGTGAGTTCTTTGAACAGACCTGTGGTGTTGCCATGGGCTCACCCCTATCCCCTATTGTTGCGAATCTTTTTATGGAAGATTTCAAAACCAGAGATTTAGCCTCAGCTCGTCTCCTTCCCAAGCTATGGAAAAGGTATGTAGATGACACTAATGTCATCTGGTGCCATGGCTCGAAAGAGTTGGATCTCTTCTTCAACCACCTCAACTGTCAGTCCTCTGCCATCAAGTTCACTATGGAAAAAGAGGTCAATGGTTGCCTCCCTTTCTTGGATATTCTTATATCGAAGAATAATGATGGTTCTCTCTCCCAATCAGCATTCTGGAAGAAAACGCATACTGAGCAGTATCTTCATCCCGATTCCCATCATTTCCCTGCTCAAAAGTTGGGTGTTCTTAACACCCTTGCTACTCGAGCCCTGAGGATTTATGATAGGGAGAGCTTCGATAAGGAGAAACCACATCTCCTTAATGTCTTTTTGGAGAATGGCTATAGTAGGCGCCTAGGTCAGAAGGCATTCCTGAAAGCCTCTAAAAACTCGTTATCAAAAAAGAGCCTAAAAAGCGCCGGCTAGGGGTCCATCTTCCCTATGTCCAGGGAACCACTGACAAGATTGCTCGGATTCTTAAGAAGTATGATATTCCCTCAACCTTCAGGCCCCTCGGCACTATTCGCAAATCCCTCCAATCAGTGAAAGATCCCATTGATCCTAAGGATATGAAGGGTGTCTACTTGATCCCTCGTTCTTGTGGGACCCCCTCTATCGGGGAAACAGGGCGTTCCATCCATCAAAGGATTAACAAACACACAACGGACCTAAGACATGGAAGAACCAAGTCTTCATCGTTAGCAGAGCATGTGGAAAAGACCAAGCATCAAGTGTGTATTGAGGACGCCAAGGTTATTGCCAGGATTGCGCAGTTCCATCACCGTAAATTCAGGGAAGCTATTGAAATTGAAAGAAGGCCGATCAATCTCAATAGAGATGATGGCTGGAAGATCAGTAGCTGCTGGATCTCGGCCCTTTCTTCCTAATCTTACTTCTTCTTGCTTTCGTTTTTTCCCTTTTTTTCGCAGATTTGTTCCTTGGAGCCTTATCTTTTCCTTCCTCCTAGTGTTTCCCCCTTTTGACTCTGTTAGTTGTTTTTTTTTTGTCACAAGCATGATGTAATTTATTTTTAAATAATTAATTAATTAGTTTATATTTATCTTTATTTTTATTTTTTACTTTTTAATTTTTTAAATTATTTATTATTTTATTTTTTATTTTTTATTTATTTTATTTATTTAATTTATTTATTATTTTTATTTTTTTTTTTTTTATTTTTATTTTTTTTATTTTTTTATTTTTTATATTTTTTTATTTACTTTTTTTATTTGCTTTTATTTATTTTATTTTCTTTCTATTTTTATTCTATTTATATTTAATTTTTTTATTTTAATTTTTATTTTTATTTTCAATTTTTATTTTTAATTTATTATTTTTTTTAAACTATCTTAATTAAAATATAGAGTAATATTATTTTTATTTGTTTTCAATTTTATTTTTAAATTTATTTTCTCGTTCCAATAATTTTCTAACTAACCTTTATATATATTACTTTATATATTTATATACCATATAATTTATACATTAAGTCCCATTTAAATAACTATTAATTATCTAACAATAACTTTTTAACTAACCTTTAACACTATTCAAATTATTTTATATTTTTATATTCACGTATTTTAACTAATTTTCTTGACCCTAGTCCTAAAGTCAGAATTAGCCATTAGTCAAGTTAGCCGTTGGAGTCTCTGCTCAAACTATTTAACATGCTAAGTTGGATCAATTTCTTCAACTTGTCCTGACGATGAACCACACTTGCTAAGTTGGATCAATTTCTTCAACTTGTCCTGACGATGAACCACACTTGTTGGTTCGAAACGCATCGACAAATGATTTTTCTTGTGATTTACGTCGAAGAATTCTCTTAAACTTGTTATGGATCACAGAAGCCTCAATTAAAAAAGGTTCATGACATCTTGGAGAAGTCTAACGCCAAGTACAAGTAGTGACATGATCAACATCATGTGCCACATAAGTTTTAGGTGGGCAACAAAGTTTGGTTGCATTTGTAGAAAGAATGCCTTATCGGAGCCAATCAGAAGCTAAGAAAACTCCTATATGGGCCTTACACCATTACCAAAGTTGTGGGAGACAATGCTTTTGAGCTCAGCATTCCCCTATTCCTTGGCCTGCACCTAGTGTTCAATGTGGACCACCTTTGACCATACTTTCCATCATTACTTGACACATCGGACATTGGAGAACAATTCATACTTGCAAAGTTAAGCCCAGATTGCATGGAACATGCCTCAATTGATCACATCATGGACACACAGATCAATAACACTTTCCAATAAAAGATCCAACTATATCAAGTTGTCAAAGCTCACCAACTTGTGCACCAAGGCAAGTGGCTCACCAGGGACCAAGTTCAGCAAAAGTTTTGCCATCTCATGGAGGCACTCAATGTGATGGGGACAATTACTTACTAAAGGGGGAGGACTAATCCAAGTAGATATTGGTGGCCACCTACCTATTCCACTTAGACCCCCACCATTGTTTCTTTGACTTTTTTAGTTTCCTTAATTGTAGCATAATTTACTAATTTTATCGGTTTTTCAGGTCCTAAACTTTAGGAGCCATTTTGAGGCCCTAAATGACATTTTTTTTGGAAAACAATAAATTGTGCATCTTCGAAATTTATATTCCTCAAGCATGCCTTTCTAATGAGGTATTGTGCACGTCAAACAGAAATCATATGCCAAAGTTATGACCCTAAGAAGTTGATGTACCAATTTACCCCAATGGGGCCCATAGTTTTGGTGCTTCATCTCCTAGGGTTAGGCTTTTGGATGTTTAGTGTTTTTCATTATTTCTCAATAATAAATAGGCCTTCAAACCTCATTGTAACATAGTTTAAAGCCATGTAGTGGCCACATCTCTTCTCAAAGATAAGCTACCATCACCCGAGCTAGCTTATTTCCATTATGTATGTAAGCATATTTCAGTTCTTTGATATTAAGGAAATGAAGGTTTATTTCTGATGCATCTCTATATTTATGTTTATATATATATTTTGTTGTGTTCTTGCATAAATCTAGATCAATCATGGAGGAAGGTATATTTAAGGATCTATCACCAATGTGTACTTTTATAATGCCTCCACTTGATATTTTAGACACTATTTTTCTCCCATGCACATGATCTCTTCCATCACCATTGGACCCCATCAATCTCATGACCCTTAGGTGATTTCATCTCCTTCGAATGTAGGCTCATATGGTGAGCACATGTCACCTATAGAATATTATATTTCCTCTTTGGTGGTCTTGCCAACACTTCTCGATGGAATATGATCAGGATACTTTTCCGACATAGATTGTCACTCCACCTATTTCACATGACTCCCTCGATGTCAATTTCCCTTCATAAGGAGCCATCATGGAGGTTGTGGGATTCTATGAATATTCGAAGGGAAGATATTCCCTCATATGCCTCTATTCTCCCTAATCTGAAAATGGTGGAGCTTCGCAAACAAAATATTGACTTGGGCTAAGGGGCATTGCTTGGGTCATCAAATGAAGTATCACCCTTGGACTAAATCAAGTCTTCAATATTTAGTACCAAACTTTCCACTGAATTTTCCAACCCAAATCCCCATTTGATAAGTGTCTTATACCTCCATTATGTCTTGATAGCTATCATCAAGGAGTTGTATTAGTTCATGATACCACTCACTCTTTATGTCCTTAAATAGTTCCTGATAATGAGATGATTCTAGGTTTTCCTTGGAATCATCAACCTTTAGGAACATGGAAATTCAAGTCTATGTGGTGTGGCCCTAACATGGTGTTCCATATGATGTCAAAAATGGCCCATGAGTTCATACATATCCATAGGAATCCTTTCCCTATGCCCGATGGTGGGAACTACATAATGTAATCTATTAGACGATGTTGCACCTTGTACATATGTATTTTAGTTTTGGTTTGGTGTGTGATGCAAGCACTTTTTGTTTTTTAGTGTGATTTGTTTCGCTTTGATGCTTATCATGCTTGGTGCTTGATTTTCATTTTCAGTCACATACTCTTGACTTGTCATAGGCACACCCATGGTGATACCAAGACGTCACGTACATTATTACTCTATTTATTTTGACATTTGTCTCATTAATTGAGCCTTTATACAAGCATGCATGTCTTCAAAACATGGAATTTGTATCACATCACTTGAAATCATAAGTAAGAGTTGAACTAGATAAATAAAAAAACAGCATATATCCCAAAAACACTCAAAAAGATATATAACACAAAATAAAAATTATGTGGTCATGTTTTTACCTAGTCCATGTTTTATTTCTTTTATTATGTGATTTAACCATGGGTCTAGTCTTTTTGGATGGGTTTTACAGGATAGGGTGATGTTTTATTGTGACATACATTGGATCTTAGGTGTGTTCCTCTTGACCTTGGCATGTAGGGGTAGGCCTTTCCCTATCATCTTCAATGCATTAATAAATGGCATTGTCATCTTCATTACAACTTAGGTATTATCCTATCGGGTTGCAACATCAACCTTTATTTATTTTCACATCATAAATTGCATGGTAAAGCCTTCATTTATATGGATTCCCTAGTTTAACACCTATTCTTTTTGTTGGTTTCCATGATACATCTATTTACTTACTTGGAATCCCTCATTTGACTTTCCATGACACTAAATCCAAGCCTCGTTTTCTCTTCTCCATCACATTCTAGCTATACCCTGGGAGGATTTCAAAAATTTTCTACCTTGTGATCATTGATATGCAATGCCCTGTTCACTTATGCATGTTGATATGTCATGGCCTCATTTCTCATCACTATGATCACAATACCCTTGGTCCTACCACTAGATTTTGCTTCGTGTTTTTTCCCTTCATAGAGAGGCCACTATGATGAGTGTGTTTCTTTTGTTAACTTCTCTGCTTCACTTTTCTTCTGGTAGCTACATCGTCTTAAGACAATTTGCTACCTCTTATATCATGCATTTCTTTAGGACGAGATTCCTTAATATTCTTCTCATGCTCGTTAAACATTAAAGGGTATCAAGCATCCTTTTATCTTATTTGGGCTTGTTAAAACCTCACAAAAAAGACACATTATATAAAGAATACTACTACCTCTTCTTCAATCTCATTAAACCATGGAAAAGATATCATATCAAGTATCATTTTACCTTTTTTTTGGGCTCATTAAAACTGAACAAAAAAGACACTATCAAGCATACTTGTCTTCTCTCTCTTTCTCCCTAAACTATGAAGGAGATACCAACTAATAAAAAGAGAGGGGGAGGAATCATCTTGGTCATTTATCATTCAAAATGGAAACATCATTCATGTATCGCTTAAACATGGCACTTATTTGAGTCAGTTCCTTACAAATAGGTTTTAGCTTATTAGGAGGCATACCATACATATGAGTCTTTCGACTTCTCCAGTTTGTTAATCTTCTAGTTGCTATGGAGCATGCTTCAATGCCTCCTATGTTATGGCATGATATTACATGGTGCTCATTAATCAATGCTACTAATTCATTTTTGTGTCATGCCACTATATGTTTAAGGGAATTATAAACCTCCATCAGCCATCTACAGTCCTTATTGACATTTTTTTGTCGGTCATCCTTGTGTAAATTGTACTTGGTAACTTCATCCACTCACATCATGTCTCAGTCTATTATGTATCAAATTATGGGTGATACATTAAGGCCCTCCTTCAATAGATCTTCTCCTCATGACCTCATGAACTCATTATCCAAGAGATTGATCTATGTACCAATAGTACCTTGGAGCTTGCAGTCCTCATTGGCAGGCTTCCTCACGATTGATGATGGGTTTACCTCATTTAATATTAATTTTTCAAATCCATGAGTTTTTAACGTCAACATATTTATTCACACTGTATGGGTTGTACTAGGTACTTTGGGGTCAATTTTCATCATTGTTGGATCCCCTTGTGTATGTTAATGGTATACCTCAACGACTAGTAATCAGATGATTTCTACCATGCTTGATATTAGCTCATTTATTTTCCTACTATGGATTCGTACCATCTAGGTTGAGTAGAATAACTTTGGTTTAGTGACATCTCACTCCTATATGGTACTCATCCCAAGTTGTGTTGGAGTTTTTACCATCTCATGTACTTTAAGGACTACTTTGTGGCACCACTCTTTTATATGTCCATCACCCTACTAACGTATATCGTGACATAGATCGACGATGTATATGTTGGTGGCTATGATATTTTGGTTTGTTGTATCGATCCACTCTGTATTTCTCATGGCCATGTACTAGCATTTCATTTCATGGATATACAGTGTATAGGTTGGTTTTCATGTTTAGTTATTCTTTATGCTAAGAATGGGTATGTCTTCCTTAGGAATGATATATTTATGATTAAGACTTGAGTTATCAAAGTTTCTCTACTCTAAAACCTTAATCGTGACTCCTTCCTTGTATTTTGATACTTGATTGTAATAAATTTCAGCCATTAGTTTCTCTTCTAGCCTCATGCATTATGAGGCATATATTATAACCCTATTTGCAACTTTATTTCAATGGGAGAGACCCTAGTTCAACTTAAGTACGTCGTTGGCTAGAATGCATCCCTTTTCACCCTTGTTTTTTCTCATATGGATCTTCGAAGGAAGTTATAGATGTTATAGGGTTCAAATTACATAATTAAGTAACTTATCATAATTTTTTGATACAAATTTACAATTATGAAATAATAATTATAATAATTGAGAAAAAACACATAATTGAGAAGAAGGTTCTTAGTGAGTTAGGAAAAGCTTATAATTGAGCATGAAACTTTTGCATGACTTGTAATCGCTTGGTTCATGTGCCATCAATTCTATCTATGACTTGTATCCACCCAATTCACATGCCATCAAGCCTAACTTTGCATGGCCCTAAGTGCCTAGATGCACCCTCCCATATCTAGAAATGGCCTTTATAATAAGACTCTCTATGTTAAATTTCATACTGCTCTATGTTGTTTCAATTACTTTAGCACAATTCAATTCTTCAATTAGCAATATTTCATCAATAATTAATATTTCCAATTATCAATAGTAACTAAAGATAGAACAGTAAATGCAATGACAAAGGAAACAATCAATACATCAACAAGGGACACTATAATTTTGGTCAATGACCAAGGAAAAACCCACTATGGGGAAAGCCCTTTGTAATTCTTCTTCTATTATATTGTCATAACATGTTCAGAAGAGAGTACAATGAGCCTAATACAAAATCATCTAGCAAAATTATTCCAACAACATTCAAAAATATGTTCCCAACATCAATCCATATCAGAGACACCTTTTCCTATCTACGATCAACTGTCATCAAAAGCTAATCTGTAACCCTAGAGCCCAACTGCATAAAGGAAGAGGTGTTCATGCGGTTTAGAGATTCCAACTACATGGATGTGACTACCTGCCTATGGTTATAGCCAAAAATTTCTTGTGTCAAGCATGCAGTCAGAAACCAAAACCCTAACACATGTGCGAGCTTCAGACCCTGCAATCTCAAACCTGTACGAACCAATTTCCTCAAAACAACCTCAGACCCATGAGAACCAATTATGAAGAAGAGAAGAAGAAGATGCTTGGTGATGTCCAAATGAGTTTGAGTTGTTGACAACGTTAATCCTCTCTGCAGACATAGATGATCCCTCTAGCCCAATTAGTGTGTCTAGCAACTGAATTAAAAATCAACTAGACATCTTCCTAGGTTATAATTGAAAAGTAGAACGAAAGAGATGACCTACCCCGTTCTAATGCTATTCTGATTTCCTTTGTTGAGGGCCTCGAACCGCTTGTGTCATGGACTTGTTCCTACTTCTCTCGGTGCTTATATACCTGCACAAGTGGTCAAGAGACAAAAAATCATGCCAAAACCAATAGCAAATCCAATAATAACCTACTTAACTGATCAAGGAATGTCAAGCTAATAAATACATGAACATATATATTTTGGGAAGATGAACTAGTAGTTGTATATTATTTAAGGAATAAAGGGAAGCTTACAACCAAATTCTTGATGTTGAAAGTCTCTCCTTGAGTGGTAATCCAAGTCCAAGCCAAGAAACTCTCCAAACACTCCTTCTCCAATGCTAATGAATAACCTCTAGGCACAAGCTCAGCATAGGGGTGAAAATGGACATAGACCAACCATTTGGGAATGGGAGAAGAGGAATTTATAGGCTTGGAGAGGGAGTTAGGACTTCTCCAAAGATAGTATTAGACCCACATCTCAAGGAGGTAGCTCATAGGGATAATACAAAGAGGTCAAGTTAGGAGGATTCGACCTCATCTATGTGAAGCCACCTCCATCTCACCACTCTGGAAGCTTCTAGATCACAAAGCTTCTCGTCTCCTTTGGGAAAATTGCCTTTTTTGGATCATTTCGAGTATGAAAGGGAACAAAGCGATGCCATCGTACGTCAAACACAGTGCAACAAGTGACCATCATTGTTTTAAGCCTCATAAGAGTGATGACTCTCATTTTATGGTTTTAAGAGTTATTTTTTTAGGGAAAGCTCAAGACATTTTCCAAATGAAGTCTCAGAAGTGATCTGAATTGTATACATGGATGAGTATACTATATAATGGTCATGTTTTAGGCACTTCAGGGTATGTCATGGGGAAGTGTAGGAGGCGTGAAAAAATACTATGTAGCATGAGGTCACTTGTATTTATATGCTTCCAAGGGTGTCGATATTTCTATTAGTGTTGACCTAATCAAATGTGACATTGTGGGATTTTCTTCAAAAACAAACTTTCCCTTGTCCAAATTGAGTGCTTCAAAAGTCAAAATTGGTCCTCTCAAAAAGGGGAATCTATTCCCATGATTGGAAATTTTCACTGAGGTGCCAAATTAACACTCTGTCTCATCTAGGGAGAAATTCCAATTGCATCATGTAATAATCATATGTATCTTGTCATCATATCATGTCCCATCTCTGCTCAACTCTATCTGCTGAAACATTCTCAAATCTAAACAAGAAGAATCATCGGGGAGAATTGGCTACCACACTCTTAAGATAATGAGAAAGGTCCTATGGGACACTCACACCTCATTTCATCATACAAGGGAGCAAACATCTTCCACCCTATGTTGAGAAATAGAAGTCATATCATGTGGGAGCTAACATATTCCACACTATAGGATCTCATACATTTGATTGTTCCCCAATCTTCCCAGCAATGACCCTCAAAATTCATGTGGTAGAACAATTACATCATAATCAGCTTGGGTAACATACCTCCAATCATTCTTTCAACCCATTGTCCAAACAGGGAGCGATAATCACAACAAACCCAACTTGTGGGTATGATGCCAACTAGGGTATACTTTGGAAAGACCAAGATAGGGGAGAAATATATTTAACCTTATGGGTAATAGATAGCGGTGATACCCTATCCTTCAGAGATCCCTCAACCCTAGGAGCCCTCTATCTCAGTTCCTCTCCCTGGGGCTCAGATAGGGGGGAAGATTTAGCTTAGTGTTCTTGATCAGTGGTGCCCCTTATCAAGAGGGGTCACATCCATCAATCCAAACTGCTCTCTAAAGACCAAGAACTTCCCTTTATGAAAAGCCTTGGTAAGAATATCTGAAATCTGCTCATATGTCGATATGTGATGGATTTTAATAGATCCTCTCTGCACCATTTCTCGAATGAAATGATATTGGATCTCTATGTGCTTGGAATTGTCATTAAATATCATATTTTCTTCCAAATGGATACCAATATTCTTGTCTCAATATATCATTGTAGTGTTTGGGACCTACTCAAATAGCTCTCTAAAGAGCCTCCTCAGCCAAACTGCTTCGCAACTAGCCATGCTAGAGGTAATGTACTCTACCTCAGTGGTACTCAGTGCTATAACCTTCTACTTCCTACTCATATAAGATATCATGGAAGATCCAGGGCTAAAATAACATCCATACGTACTCTTCCTATTGAAAACATTTCCTACGTAGTTAGCATTGGTATATCCATGAAGTTGAACATATTCGATAGAATATCTCAGAACAAGGGTGATCGTCCCATGCAAATATCTCAAAATGTGTTTGGAAGTAATCTAACGTGCATGAAGAGGCTCGATCATGAATTGACTCAACATGTTTACTGCATAGCAATGTTCATGTGGGTGTCCACTAAGAACATCGAAGCCCTAATCAACTATTTATACTAGGATGGAATCGCGAAACCAAGTCCTGCATGTTAACTTCTTGAAATTCATTTCCATCGGTGTGGGCAGGGACTTGCATTATGTCATTCAAAATATCTCCAATAGCTTCACAACATATTTTCCTTATGAAATGAAAATATCACCAGGTATTTTCCACACTTCAAGGCCTAGAAAGTATTTCATGAGTCCAAGGTCCTTCATCTCGAATAAAGAGGTTAAATCCCTCTTACAGTTGATCATCAGGGCTCACTACCTATCAAGAATAGATCATCAATATATAAAACCAAAATCAACAGCATACCTTGGACTACCTTGAAGTAGATGTTGGGATCATCATTTCTTCTTGTAAATCCCATCTTCACCAAATAATTATTTATGTAGGTGTACCATGCTCTTGGGACTTGCTTCAAAGCATACAATGCCTTCTTCAATCTACGAACATGTATTTCAGTCCTATACTTCAAATGCATGTGGTTTCTCAACATAAACTTCTTCTTCTAACATGCCATGAAGGAATGTTGTCTTCACGTCCATCTCATGAAGGGTCCATCCTTGACTTGTAGCAAAGTTGTTGGGCATGGAATCCCCCCACAACATGTTTTGGGGCTCAAAGCCCAAGTTTTCAGTACTATTGTTGTAAAGATTCCGCGAATTGTGGGCATGGAGTGCAAATTGTATGTTAGAGTCATAGGGTTGTTCGCCCTAAGTTTTGAATGTAGTGTCAGCCTACCCATGGTCCATGGACCATAGGATTTTATAAATAGAGCGAGTATCTAAGTTGTAAAGTAGTTAGGAAGAAATAAGTTGAAAAATGGATGGAGTCAAGAAGATTGTGAGCATAGAGAAAGAGTCTAGTATCTTGGGTCATAGTAGTAGGAAGAGGCTCTGCAACTGAGTGCAAAGAGGCCTAGTAGAGTCCGCAGCTGAGTGCACGGACCCCTGCAGCTGAGTGCACAGGGTAGAGTCTAGTCTGTAACCAGGGAAAGAGATAATAAAGAGAAGCTTGATTCCAAATCTTGTGTAACTATTTTGAGTTATTAAATGGTTGATATCTTTTCCAATTATACTATTTTATTTATCGCACACACTAGTAGGAATGGTGAACATTGTTAAGTATAACTAAACACATGCAGATAAGCTAAGTGATCAACTAATATCGGGTTAACAGTAAGAGATTGGGTAATAAAATGGATTGATACCCGAGTAGGGCTATGCGAAGACAACATTGCAGGCTGCGAAGTACTTGTGGGTAGCGACGTGCACGCAGGGTCAAACCGCAGACCACCAAAAATCATCAGACATCTCTAGGGTGCAGAAACCTAGTTCTATCACCCTCCCATACTACTTTGGGTGAGACCTCAGTTCGTGCTCCATGGACTACTGCCGAAAGGGCCAGTAGTACCAGGATTTTTTTAGCTAAATCACCTCTAAACTTGGGTCAATCCCCTACAAGCCAACAAATGGTTCCGTTACTGGGACCGGGATTTGCATAAGGGATGTCTAATGTCGTATCACTGGAATCCAACAAAGAAAGAAATTGAAGGGTGGTTGGACAAGAAGATTCACAAGTTCGCGGCACAGGAAAATAGGAATCTGCGAGTATCTAAGGAACAGTGGTTGGAGCGCTTAGACTTATATATGGAAATCCATGAAATTTTCTTTGCATCTTTTCCTTCTAAGTTGTATGAGTGGATCGTGAAGCTAGCAGACAGTCAGGGAAGGTGTAGGCTTGACAAACCAATCGTGTGGACTCTGGAATTAGTGTGCAGATTAGAAGCATCAAAAGATAAGATTGCACGAGCTATGGATCATTGGCTCAATTGAATTATAGGAGGATTTATCACTGAGTTTGTAGTAGATATGATTGTCAGTTACAGTGAGGTAGAACGATGCTTCCTCAAAGGACCGCGAGGTAAGTATATTAAATATTTGAACACTTGGATTAAGATGATATTGTGTGAAAAGCGGGTTTTGCGAATAAATTAATGTTTGGGACTACGTGAAGTGGGAAGATCTACAGAAACTGAAGTAGTGAAGAGTTAGAAACTAGTCCCTTAATTTCACCCTCGTGGGAAAGCAAGGAAGATCTCGCAAAAGTTTCTCCGAGAAGCACAGTCAGTCTGATAAGGTAACATATTCCACACTTACCACCTCCACCTACACCACCACCCATCTCACCATCTTCACCTCCATCTCCACCCACCCCACCTCCGCCACCACCACAGTTCAATATGGCGAGTGCGATCAAACTACCAATATTCAGAGGAGTAGGGAATGAAGATCCAAACCAATTCTAGTTCGTGGTAAGGGTGGCATGGGAATCACAAGGAGTCATGGATGATAATATAAAGAAGGTTACGCTGGTAAGCGCATTGCAGGACCATGCATTAACATGGTACATTAAGCATTCTAATGACCATCTAAATGCAAGAATTGCAGAAATCTAGGTCGCGCTGAACAGGGAATTTAGCAGGCCAAAGTCAGAGACACAATCAATTATCGGGTTTAAGGATATTGTGATGCTCCCAAGCGAGACCCTATGGGATCTGGACCAAAGGTTGAAGAGTATGATTCGTTATGCTAACATGACTTTGATGGATGTATAGCACCATGCCTAGTTTGTAGCATCACTAACACCGCATTTAAGGGCGATGTTGTCACAACAAAATTTTTCCACCCAAGCCAAAGATTTGGAGATGGAAATGAGATTGCATGAGACCCTATACAAGATCTTGGTCTAGGAGTCCAACAAATCCACGTACAACTGCAGAATTTGTGTCTGGAAATGCAGAATTTGAAACAAGATAGGACACCTCAGCCAAAGGCACGCGAGGAGGTATGGTGCATAAAATGCAAAGGCCAAGGGCATGACAAGGACCATTGTCCAGTATTCGTGAATTAATTGGTGAGAGGAGGGTCGATGCTATTAAGACCTGAGGCAAAAGAAAGACCAAGCACAGTTCCTGCACTATGGTTCTCAATCTGTCAGATAGGAGGAAAAAACACTACGAATATTTGTCATCTATTACAAAAGTATACGCAGACGTCCCAGTAATTGTTTTGTAATTTCTGCAAGTCGGTAGGCCATGATGAACGCAGCTGCAGAAGCTACAAACTAATGATGGATTGGACTCTTTCCTATAGGGTACAGACTGACACGCGAGCCCTCAACCCAAATGCAGGAATGGTGCACACTGGATTTCAGAGGCGTAGATGAGGTCGAGGTGGAATGGGACTAGAAAGGGGTCACAGACAACTAATTTGTTACAATTGTGGAGGGCCAGGACACTATGCCCACGATTGTACAAATCTGACGAGAACATCATGTTTGTACTATACTCAGTTTGATCATGAGGCAGAAGACTGCCCAACATTGATAGCGATGCTGCGCGAAAAAGGGGTACTCCAGCCTCCCTCGACTTAGAATTTGTAAATGATGAGGTCTGAACCACGCGAAGAAGACCTGATTGTAAACATAGTGCTCAGAAGCAATATCACCACTGGCGATGATAAAGGTAAGTAGTCAGAAGAAAGTTCATGGGTTCAGAAGGCTCCTAAAAAGGAACCTGAATTTGATTTAGAACGCGCGAAGGAGACATTCATGGAAGCTAAGAAGAGCTTCAAGCAAGCCTCCACTTCAGGTAGTAAGGATCAACTAGAACTAGGGATGGATCCTTCAATGCCCACTACATTTTTAGAGACATGCATGAAACTGCTACGTGACAACAAGTTTGTAAAAGGACTACAGGAACTTATCACTAGGTGCACAGGGTCAGGAGAACTGCACTTGGTCTGGAAACTTGGAAAGCATGCATTGTGCATAGGAAGGGAAATGAGATTGACTGCGCAAATTGGAGAGTATGAAATGGATTAGGTAATTCTGGATCTCGGATTGGACGCGAATGTACTACCGAAACAAACATGGGAATGCATGGGCAGACCCACACCACAATGGTCTCTTATTCAATTATGAATGGCAAACTAGCAGAAGATCTTACCCATGGGAAGATTGCAAGGAGTAAAGGTGGATATTGAAGATGCGATCACGCTGGCGGATTTTGAAGTGATAGAGATTGTCGATGACAACAATCCCTATCTCACGCTACTAGGAATAGACTGGGCCACCGATATGAACAGATTCATAAATCTAAAGAAGCGCAAAATGGTTTTTGAGAAAAAGTCACTATGTGTGGTAGTACCGCTAGATCCAACTGAAGGAGTGCAATAAACTGAATCGGTGAGCGGCGATGATAGTGATGACGATCTCTATTGTATCTACAAGATAACCGTGCAAGAATAGGATTGGGTGAATCCAATAGTAGATGATAGGATTTTGTGGTAGCGTGAAAGCTCCTACACTTTGGATTCGGACGAGGAAACAGAATGATGGCAGAACCAGTTACACAAGGTAACCATGCTTAATTGCAACATGATGGTTAGATCATTGCACTGTGTGACAACAGAGGTAAGGGATATACCTATGTATGATGGGTTGACAGTGGTAGATGAATTCCTGAATAAATTTGAAAGTGTAGTACCAAAACAGCAATATTTCGATGCTCTGAAATGGCCACTATGCGCAACGCCCGTAAGGTGGTGGGGTACACATCACGAGAGTTTTGAGGACTGGTGCAGATGCAAAAGGATGATGCACCTACGATTTGGGAAACCGAAGATGCGGCTAGTAGAAAAGTATGACAGACAGGATGATCCATTTACACACCTCGCAAAATGGACCAAGATCTACGAGGAAGAGCCACAGCTTGAATGGGTACATTTATTCTATCATGCCCTGGATATCATACCCATGAATTGGTATACTGAGACGGAGCTACACCATGGTACGAGAAAATGGGATATCTTGCATAAGGGATTTCTGTTAACTTTCATATTTGAAGATTGTTGGTGGGATATTGTTGACGATGCGCTACAGGCAGTAAAAGCAGTTATCATCAAAATACTCCAAGAGATAATGGAGGTACTTTAGCCAGAATGGGAGACACAGCTGAGCTGCATGCTAGAGTGTTACAATGTAACTGTTGAGGAGGATGATAAGGACCCACTAGATATTAACATTCCAGAAATGGAAGGTCATTGTATGGTTCGAGGACCATCGATTAAGGACCCCGACATCACCGCACCACTAAAAACAAAGTAGGTAAACATTGGAACGGAGGCAAAGCCAAAGTATGCAATGCTTGGGGACTATTGGGATGATGCCACGGTGCATAAGGTCGTTGAGTTACTCTGCCAATACCAAGACTTGTTCCCGACCAAAATTACGAACTTAAAAGGGATCATTGGTGACTTAGGGATGATTAAGATCACCCTGAAACCTGATGTGAAGCCAGTTAAATAGATTCCTTACCACTTGAATCCGAAATATAAGGAAAAGTTCCCTGAAGAATTAGACAAAATGCTTGCAACTGGATTTATTGGGTCAGTGGAAGAATCCAACTGGGTGAGTCCTATGGTAGTATAACAAAAAAAGCAGAAGAGCGAAATAAGAATATGCATGGACCTTAGGAAGCTGAACGACGCCTGTGTACATGATCCATTCCCAACAACGTTCACAAATGAAGTACTGGAGAGTGTTGGTGATCAAGAAGCATACTCATTCACGGATGGGTTCTCAGGGTACCATCAAATCAATATCGTTCCAGAAGACAGGAGCAAAATGACCTTCACAACAAAATGGGGCTGCTTTCAATACATTGTTATGCTGTTTGGACTGAAGAACGCGCCAGCTATCTTTTTGTGCATCATTGTGGCTGCATTCAAAGAATACATCCACAAGTTCTTGGAGGTTTAACTAGATGATTGGATTGTATTTGGATTAGTTAAGCACCATGTAGCAAGCTTACGCTTGATGTTGGATACTTGCCGCTGACACCAGATTGCACTGAACCTTAAGCAATGCACATTCCTCTTTCCCTTTGTTTGGAAACCTGTTGGGACATGTGGTTTGCAAACAAGGACTGATGGTGGACCCTACGAATATTGTCATTATTCTAAATTTGGAAGCACTACAAAATGTTAAACAATTGCGCGCTACCTTGGGACACACCAGATACTATAGGAAGTTCATCAAAAGTTATGCCCAAATAACAGTGCCGATGGAAAAGCTATTGAAAAAGGATGGTACATATTGCTGGAATGATGATTGCATGAAGAGTTTGGATGTCTTAAAATGGAAACTGGCCTCCACTCCAATCCTAGTCTTCCCAAAATGGGATGTGGAATTTCATGTACATGTTGATGCGTCATGTATTGCACTGGGAGCAGTACTCACACAAGAGGGCACAGAGGACGTGGATCACCCGATTGAGTTTGCAAGTTAGTATTGTCCAAAGCAAAAAAGAACTATTCCACCATCAAGTGTGAGGGGTTAGCGATGGTGTATGCGCTCCAAAAATACCGACACTATTTACTCAGAGGACATTTCAAGATGTATACCAACCATTCCGCATTGAAATACCTTGTCAACAAGCATGTGTTGGGGGGGAACATATGCAGATGGCTCTTACTATTCCAAGAATATGATTTTGAGGTCATAGTCAAGCCAGGACACCTAAACGTGGGACCAGATCACTTGTCATGAATTGAGACAGGTAAGGAACCCACGAATTTGCAGGAGGGACTACTTGATGCACAGCTCTTTGCAGTGTGTGTCGCAGACGTACACTTTGAAGATATAATCCATTTTCTGACAACAGTAACTACGCTGAAGGAATACTCAGTCTAACAGAAAAAGGAATTGGTGGTGTGTGTAGCGGAATTTTCTGTCATCACGGGGCACCTATACAAAATGGGAAATGATGAAATATTGCGAAGATACATACCTGAATTTGAACGAGGTTAGATCATTGCAGAAGCACATGGGGGCGCTGCTGGAGGACACTATGCAAGACACACGACTGCAAAAAAGATTCTTCGTGCAGGGTTATGGTGGCCAACCCTACACCAAGATTTGAAAGAGCACTGTAAGACCTGCAATATATGTCAAAGGATTGGAAAACCATCGCGAAGGGATGAGATGTCGTTAAATCCACAAATGACACTTCAACCGTTTGAAAAATGGGCAATCAACTTTGTGGGACCAATAAAACCTCAGGGAAAGACGAGCGTGCACTACATCATCACCACGATGAAGTACCTGACACGATGGGTGGAAGTGCAGCCGGTCAAAGACTACACAGCCACTATGGCTGTGAAGTTTTTGTTCGAAAACGTGTTGACCCGATTTGGCTGTCCAAAAATCTTAATGAGTGATCAGGGAACACATTTCCTGAATGAAACCATCAGCACGCTCACAAAAGAGTTCTGGTTGTAACATTAGAAAAGTACACCATACCGCCCACAAGCTAATGGAACAGTAGAGGCATTCAACAAAATACTGGAGACTGTGCTGATCAAAGTGTGCAACGCATAGCAAAACGATTGGGACCTACACGTACATGTCTTACTATGGGCTTATAAGACAACGTGCAAGAAATTGATAGGATAGACACCTTTCCGGTTAGTTTATGGTGTGGAAGTTGTCATGCTGATGGAACACATCGTACCTAGTCTGCAAATAGCAGCACTCACAGGGATGATAGACTACGAAGCCCTGGAGGAACAACTCGTGCAATTGGAAGAACTCGAGGAACAACGGTTTTTGGCTAGATTTCATCAGTGGGTAGAAAAGCAGCGTGAAAAACCCTGGCATGACCGCCATATCATGATGCGCACCTTCAAGGTAAACGACTTAGTGTTGTTGTATGATAGTAAGTTTGAAAAATTTCTCGAAAATTCAAAATGCACTGGCTAGGACCATACATGGTTAAGGAGGCCACAGATGGAGGCACGATCCAGCTAGTCAAACTAAATGGAGAACCCTTCCCAGGAAAAGTAAAGGGCAGATGCTTGAAGCCCTACACAGGTGGGCAGGCTATTTGACTAACCGGCCAATGCACAGTCTTCGCAACCCGAGGAGCCATACAAGGGCACGGGACTATAAACATATGTAGCAGATGTCAATATAGATGTCAGGACACAATTTAGACACAGAGGAACGAATACAGCAGGTACAGTAGATAGCAACTCAGTGCGCGGTAGACATCAGCACTATACGGGAACAGTTAAAGGGACTCCACACCAAGATTTTTGTGCTGATAGAGTGACTCGAGGGCGAGTCACGATGTTTGTGTTGGGGCCCTTTTGGGCATGGAATACCCCCATAGCATGTTTTGGGGCTCAAAGCCCATGTTTTGAGTAATATTGTTGTAAAGACTCCACGAATTACGGGCACGGAGTGAAAATTGTATGTTAGAGTCATAGGGTTGTCTTCCCTAAGTTTTGAATGTAGTGTCGGCCTACCCATGGTCCACAAACCATGGGATTTTATAAATAGAGTGAGGGTCTAAGTTGTAAAGTAGTTAGGAAGAAGTAAGTTGAAAAATGGATGGATTTATTAGAGTCGGTCTTGTCAGTCCTCCGTCAGAGATCAAAACTCTTTCTGCATTTCATTTTTAGGAGTCCCGCTCAATTCACCCAGCTGCATTCTGCTAGGGGCATGCCATAATCTGATGGAAAAGGTCATGCTAGTCATTTCCCCTCATGTCTGGCTCCTGCTGGCTTAGGTATTTTGTCAATGATCACTAAAGTCCATGACAGTCAAGGTCTAGTCCTTTAATGGACAAAAGTCATTTTCGATAATTAGGTCCAGGGATTAATCAATTTGGTCTTCAACCATGTCCAATAAAGCCATGCAGACCAGAGTGAGGCCCTTACAAAGTTATGATTCATAGAGTTTCATCGTCATGCGGACAAAGTTCCACTGTTCTTCAAAACTCTGTTTTGAAGAAAATCAAAAAGTGTCATTTGTGATAAATTTTTCAAAAAAAAATCATCAGTTGGTTTCTTCAGGTGCAGTCATGGTTTCCATGGCCAAATTCCCTGTCATGCAATCCCTGCAAAGAGTGCTGAAAATTTCATCATTTGAGCTAAAATTTCAAAGGGAAAAGTGAAATTCAGTGTTGCTTTAAGTTACTGTAAAAAGCTAAAATGAAACATTAGCAAAGTGTGTTTTTGGAGAAGAAAAAAATTAAACCCATGACTTCAAAGTCTTTATATACAAGTTTCCACAAAAGATCAAGGTCATTGTCCAAATCAAGGTCATAGAGAAACATAGCAAATTTTGTGAGAGAGGTAGCACGCATTTGGAGTGAAGTGGGAGTCATTTTCCAGAGCGCGGCGCACACACAGAGGGGTGCGGTGCACATACAGAGCGTGGCGCACACAGAGCCACCCCACAGTGCAAATTTTACAAGGGCACAGTGCATATAAAGGGTGCGGTGCACACCCACAAAGGCCAGAAATCATGCCAAATTGCCTCAAGTTGCCTGTGAAACCCCTCAAATCAACAGGTAGGCTCTATATCATGGCTGTCTCATCAAATTTTGTGAATGTTATGGTGGTTCATGGCTATGTTTAATTGCAACAAAACTCATAAAACCAACCACTAAAAAAACATCAAAGCCATGGTTGCTAAGGTTGCAAAATTGTGGTGTTAGTGCCAAGGCTCCGTTATCACCCCTCATTTTTCCCATTCTTACTATTTTTCCCTATCCCCCCTTTCTCATTTTTTCCTATTATCCCTACCCTAAAACACTACCAAACCTTATCCCCTATCCCTCCACTCATTGGTCAATCAAAACCCCTAAAGCCTACCTTATCAGATCCCCAAACTCTCCTACATATCCCTAAACAAAACTTCTCCCCATAACCCCTATTCCCATCATATTATTCCCCTCATAATACTCCATTTTTTTCATTGTTCCCCTTGGTGGCAGATATCACAACAACACCTAGTTTCATACCAGCATCAAAGGGCAGCCCAAGTACAGTACACACACAATAGTCATGGCATCTGAGCATTCATCAGAGTATGATATGGAGACACAAAGTGATTCATCCTCGGAAGAACAGGCTCCCAGGAGACATCACAAGAGTGGAAAACATGTTAGGGATGAGCCAACCACCCTCACAGAATTGCAGGCATGCTTTCTTGCTATGTCATGTTTCCAACATCTATCATGTTTTGAATTTTTTCAAAAGGGTGGCTAATGTTAGAGTTCATCATGAGTTGGCCCATATTTTTGTGCTTCACCTACATGGAGGTCACTCTATCTTGGTCAGGGTCACCTTCTAATTGACACCCGAAACTATCTCATTGGCAATCGGCATACCGAATGTTGGAGAACAATGGCACAAGAAAAAGAAGGTGGATAGGCAACATTATGAGCCTTACATTAAGGCCATTTTCTTGAGGCAGCTCACAAGAGTCTTTCCATTCAGATATTTCAAAGATGAATATGCTCCGCTCATGAAATTGATCATGAAGTACTTCAGTTGTGAGGGTAGGTTCTCTCGTCTATATGCCTATCACATCAGGTTGCTCATGCACTTTATCAGGGTGTGGATAATGAACCTCCCATTTTTCATTTACAGGAACATAGAGAGGATGAACACCTTCATGCAGCATAAGACCCCTCAGCAGCAACTTAATAGTGTTTATCACTTTGCTCTTATTCGGATTTTGGTGGATCATCAGTTGGGATTGTAGGGCATTGCTTGGGAGGAATTCATCTCCTGTGACCTCTTCAGCACTTCACAGGTGTTATCAGAGGCAGAGCATGAGATAGATGGTCCTTCTCATCAGTATGAGCGCCATGAGACCACTACTATGCCAGTATTCGTTACATATCAGAGAGGCAGTAGGCACTTGTTTGCAGCAGCAAAGCGAGTGTTATCTCCACCCAGGGTGGAAGGGGCCTCGCTTCCGACATCGAAAACACAGGTACAGGACAAGGGCAAGAGGCCCATGCATGATGAGGGGCCATCAGGTGAACAGGAGGCCGACTTCATCCTCATTCAGGATGATGATGCAGATGTGGAGAGTGCCAAACTTAGGATGACCATCCAGGAGCAGAAAACAGAGATTCAGGACTTGTCACTCAATTTGGAGAGGGCCAAATGGATTATCAGGTATTTGGAGCAGAGGAACAAATAGCTTGAGGACCAGCATGAGATCATGGAGCTGCAAAGCATCCGTGAGAATCGCCAAGCTGCCCAGCATAGGAGGATTGAGCTCACTCCATTGGAGCAAGAGATTAACAATGACCGTGAGTCTTGGCTCGAGCGGATCAACATCCACCTTGAGAGACTGTTGGAGAATGTCTACAGAGACAAAACCATACTGAGGTGGATGTTTTATCATTATAGGGCACGGAACATGAGTTCAAAGGCTCGGATAAGGAGCTTGAAGGCAAAATTGAGCAGAGCAACAAAGAGACAAAAGAGGCAAAAGGAGCAAGATCGGCTTTGGATCTTGGTTGAAGCCTCTGTGGCCCAGCATAGCACCTCTTAAAGAACATCCAACCCAAATTTCAAGAAATTTGGGGCAATTTTGGTCACATGGCAAAATTTTGGTCACAACACAGGTTTTTTCTCCCTGTGGCGCGGCGCTTAGGACTGGGAGCTCCAAATTGGAAATGGCTTGCAATTTTGGATTCAACATGCAAAATCATGACTATTGGTGGATGGAAAAGAAATTTGGGCATGATTTGAGTCTCCAGGAGGTCAAAAACACCCAAAAAATGATCTCTCTGCCCCTATTTTGACACACGGGAAGTAGTCTTGGGAGAATGAAGATTTGGAGGGGAAAATGAGCACCAAATTCAGAAATTCCACTTGGGTTGGAAAGTAGACAGGCAAGGCTTTCTAACAAGCACACTTTGGCACATTTTGGACTCATGTAGGTACCTCAAAAAATCCTCCAAAGTGGCACGGCACATATAGAATTGGGTGCGGCGCATATAGAGAAAAGGGCCAAATTCACCTCCGTTTCGTGAAATTTCGATTCGTGACTTTCTCCAAGTGGGCCCGCCCATCTACAGTTCACATTTTTTAGCAACTAAGGCAAATTTTAAAGAGTTTGGCTTCTATCCAAGTGGCAAAGGAAGGCAAACGGTCACCCAAGCCATTTTTCATTTTTGTAACACTGCACCTGTAGCTAATGGTTGGCTTTCCATCTCCATTTTGTAATGATTTGAGAAACTCCCCAACTCTTGGTCGTTCTATCTCCTCATGGCATGTTCTATTTATTGTATGCAAACCATTTGCAAAAGGTTGGTTGGCTTGTAATTTCTGGGAGATTGTGGGAAAGAAACTCTGTTTCTTCATTGTATATTTTTGACAGAGGATTAATGAAAGGCAGCGGCTCTGTTTCATGAGATTCATGTGGTTGTGAGTGTAGAAAATGTGTTTTTCCTTATGTTTCATATGTATTTCATTATGTTTCATAGTTCATTCATATTCATTTCAGTGAAATTTTCTGAGTAAGATAAGGTAGAATTCATTTTTATTGCTCTTCCTGTGGGAAAGTTTCACGCTGTGTATTTCTCTTCTGTTGAAAAGGATTCATGTTTCATGCCCTTTTCACCCTCCTAAAACAATCTTTCCGTTTCGCATTACTTCAAATTTTATTGCTATACTTTCCGCCTGTCTTGCCTCACGAAGTAATCTGTGCCTTTGTATTAAATTCTCTACTCATTGTTGTCTGTTGGTCCCATACCATCCCAGAAACTCAATCATTCATAAAAAATTTGCTTCTTGTATCCATATTTACTTACTAGCCTAAGATCAATATTTCACTGTAAGCCATCTCAGACCATTCCGTTTACTTATTTACTGAGTGTGACTTAGAGAGAGCCCTCTCCTGTTCTGGTAGGGCTAGCTACCAGACTAAGCGTGGTTTGCAGTTACCCTGAATTTTGCCTTCCTTCAGCCTAAGGCCGATTTAGGTGCTAACAGGATTCAAGAAGATAGGGAGCATAGAGCAAGAGTGTAGTATCTTGGGTCGTAGTAGTAGGAAGAGGCTCTGCAGTTAAGTTCACAGAGGCCTAGTAGATTCTACAGTTGAGTGCGCGGACCCCCGCAGCTGAGTGCGTAGAGTAGAGTCGAGTCTGTAACGTTTGATTAAAAATCTTGTGTATCTATTTTGAGTTATTATATGGTTGATATATTTTGCAATTATACTATTTTATTTATCACGCGCACTAGTAGGAATGGTGAACACTGTTAAGTATAACTAAACACATGCAGATAAGCTAAGTGATCAACTAATATCTAGTTAATAGTAAGGGATTGGGTAATAACACAGATTGGGCCACGAGTAGGGCTACACGAAGACAGCATCGCAGGCTACAAAGTATTGATAGGTGTGCGTAGTGACGTGCGCGCAGGGTCAAACCGCAAACCACCGAAAATCATCAGACATCTCTAGAGTACGGAAACCTGGTTCTAGCACCCTCCCATACTACTTCGGGTGAGACCTCAATCTGTGCTCCGTGGACTATTGTCGAAAGGGCCATTAGTACTGGGATTTGTTTGGCTAAATCACCTCTGAAGCTGAGTCAGGCCCCTACAAGCCAACAAAAGGAAACTATCAAATGTATGGTTATGTATCAAGCCACAAGTGCAAATATATTGTCATAATATTCTCCCTCTTTTTGGAAGAATCCTCAAGCCATGAACCTTGTCTTGTATTTCTCAATGCTTCCATTGACTCCATGATTTATCTTGAATAGAGATTTTGAAGTCACAACATATTTTCCCTTCAGTCTTGGCAAAACATCTCATATGCCATTCTTCATAATTGATTCATATTCTTCAGCCATAGCATCCTTCCAATTTTTTTCTTTCACAACTTATTCAAAGGTGGGAGGTTTGGATTGAATCATAGTGCTCATAGTTGCAACATATCCCTGGTACTTGCATGGACTCTTGATTTCTCTAAATGATCTTTGAATGCAAATGAATCTTTCCTCATCCTGTAATGTGTCACAAATCCAAAGTGAACTTTTCTTGGCAGGATGATTACATGGAGGAGGATCTAAGGGCTCCATGGGATCATCAACAATGTCTCTTTGAGATTCGGGCATGGAAGGACCATCTAAAATATCCATATCATCATTCTTCTTCTCAGGAGGAGGAGGTGGAGGAAGGTGCCTTTCTTTTCCAAGGGAAGCATCTTCATTGAACGTTACATCACTGCTAATTTCAACCTTCCTTTGATAAGGAATATATATTCTATTTGATTTAGAATTATCACAATATCCAGCAAATGTACCTTTTCTTCTCATGGCTTCCAGCTTGTTTCCTTTATCCTTCAGCACATGGAAATATACAGGGAATCCAAAGATATGGAGATGTCCATAATCAAGCTTGACACCTGTGAACACTTCTTTGGGGGTCTTGTTGTCCAATTCTTGATGAGGCATGTTATTTTGAACATATAAGACAACATTTGTTGCTTCTCCCCAAAGGAAATTTGGCAATTTTTTATCATGGAGCATGACACAAACAACTTCTACAATAGACTTGTTCTTTCTTTCAGCTACTCCATTTTGTTCAAGATTGTAGGGAAAAAATCATCTCTTTCTTGATAACTTCCTTCTTGCAAAAATTGATGAATTCATTTGAAATGTACTCTCCACCATCGTCAAACCTAAAGATCTTAATTTTTTTCCATATTTGATTTTCAACCAAATATTTGAACTCCTTGAACATTTTGAAGGATTCATCCTTGTGTTTCAAATAGTATATCCACATCTTTCTTGAGAATTCATCAATGAAGGTGATGTAATAGAGATGGCCACCAATAGAATGTATGGGCATCAAACCACATATGTCGGATTGAATGAGGTGGAGGATTTCTTTTGTCTTTTTCTCGATATAGGAGAATGGTCCACTTGTCTTCTTTCCACGGGCACAACCTGGACATACTCCATCATGTTGGTATTGAACATCGGCAATACCAGAGACCAATTTCTTCAATTTCAGGAAAGCATCATAATGAATATGGGCTAATATTTGGTGCCATATCTTTCTTATATTATTAGTATCATGGACCAATGTTATAAGAGATCTATCAGTGACTCTATAGAGTCCTTTGAATCTCGATCGCAATCTAAATTCATACCTCATTGGGGATCCAACAGGCCAAGAAAGAAATTTTACCATGATGAAGGAAACATTTATCCCTTTGTCTTCCAGAGCGGATATTGATACCAAATTCTTATTCAATCCTGGCACATACATCACATCATGGAGAAAAATAGATCCCCCAAAATTCAAATTAGATTTGATGGACCCAAAGCCTTTAATGGGATGAATGGAGTTGTCTCCAAGAATGATTTTCAAATTTGAGAGAACTTCCTTATACCTAGAGAAATTATGAGTGGCCCCACTATCAACCAACCAACTATCCCACGAATCCAAAGGAGTGAAACTAGTGAGAGCAAAAATAATAATATATTTAGATTGATTGGAGACATTACTTTCATACCTAGAGTATCTTGACTTATTTTGAGGACGATGATCTTCTCCATGATCACTTGGAGCATCTCTTATTCTTCTTTCATCTCTTCCATTACAATTATTCCTTTAGTCATATGTTCTTCTTCGATCATCAAACTTGTTATTGTTGCTTCAGTGTTATAGAAAGGACCTTTGTTCTTCTCAGGGAAATCTCAATCATATTGACCTTTCTTGTGACAATTGTAACATTCAATGTGTGATGATTCTCTATCATTCCTTCTCTTTGAGTTTAGATTTGATGGACTGTGTTTTCCTTTCTTCTTCCTATTTTGAGTGATGAATGCAGCAAGCTCTCCTTCTTCATGCTTTTTAATCCTTCCTCTTGATATCATCCTTGATTCTTCTTGAGTGAACTTTCCAACAATATCATCAAATGATAGGAGGTATTGTTTTTTCTTATAGCAATAATGAAGATTTCCCAAATGGAAGGGACACCTCTAAGAGTTACCATCACCAATTCCCTATCAAGCACAGTTTCCCCAACTCTTTGCAATTGATCTCTAAGACAAGATATCCTCATAAAGTAGAATAGCACAGACTCTCCTTTATTCATCTTTGTATCTTTGAGTTGATATTTCAAGGAGAGGATTTCATTCAAATTTTTTACTGCTACATGCCAGCTATCTTATCATACATGTCCTTAGACTTCCTCAAATTTCCAACATACACAAGTAATTATCTTGTAAACCATCATTTATAATTTGATTTGATTTTAACTCACATTTCTTGTGCTTGTTCTTGGTAGCAGCAAAAGCATTCTTTGAAGGCTCGGGTACTTTTCCTTCAATTAATTCCAAAACATCATTGTTATCAGCTATGATCTCTAACCTAATTTTCCATGCCGCAAAGTTAGATGAACCACTGAATTCCTTGAAGAAAGAGGAAGACATGTTGACTTGATTAGATAAGCTCCTTCAACTTTCCAAAGATGACTTCTTCAAATCTTGTCTCCTTTTGGGTTTGTCCTTCACCTTTGCTCTGAAACCATGTTAAATTTTAGACTTTTCTATGATGTTTCAATTACTTTAGCCCAATTCAATTCTTAAAATTAGCAATCTTTCACCAATAATTAATATTTCCAATTATCAATAGTTTTGAAGATAGAACAGTAAATGTAATGAAAATGAGACAATCAAAACATCAACAAGAGATACCATAATTTTGGTTAATGACTAGGGAAAAACCCTTTGTAATTCATCTTATATTAGATTTTCATAAAATTTTCAACAAACAGTACAATGAGCTCAATACAAAATCATCTAGCAAAATTAACCCAACAACATTAAGAAAGATGTTCCCAATATCAATCCAGATCAGAGACACCTTTTCCTGTCTATGATCAACTGTGAACAAATGTCGATCTATAACCCTAGAGCCCAACCTTATAGAGGAAGTGATGTGCATGTGGTTGAGATCTTCCAACCATACATATGTGTTTGCCTACCTGCGGTTATAATCGAAAATTGCTTGTGTGACGCCTGTGGCCTGAAACCAAAACCCTAACACACGTGTGAGCTTCGTACCCTCTAATCTTGGATGTGTACAAACCAATTTCCTTGACCTAGCCTCAGACCTATCCGAACCAATCAATGAATAAGAGAAGAATAAGATGTTTGGTGATGTCCAAATAAGCTTGAGGTCACTTGTATTTATAGGCTTCCAAGGGTGTCCATTTTTTTGTTAAGGTCGTCCTAATCAAATGTGACACTGTGGGTTTAAAAAATGCACTTTCCCTTTTCCAAATTGAACGCTTCAAAAGTCAATATTGGTCCCTCAAAAAGAGGAATCTAGTCCCATGATTTGAATTTTTCACCAAGCTTCCAAATTAACACTTCAATGGTGAAGGAGGAGAAGAATATACTAAGAGAACTTTATGCTACAAAAATAATACTAGACTGGACATTCAAATGCTACATGAATGAGCCTAGTTTATGTGTGAGACAAGGGAGGCTAAGGAGTAAGGGACTAGAGTAGTATTTAACATTAGAATGTATATTTATTTATTTTAATGTTGTTTTATATGAATGTAAACTTTTTTTTCCTATATACATTTTCATGTTTATGAGATTATGTTCATTTTTTACTTGATTAGATCTAGTATGTAATCTAATTTTCCTTTTGGAAAGGGAAAAGAATCATCTTTGTTTTTTTGTGTATGTGTGCAGGTGTCAGACTAAGGATTTGGAGCAGGATCTCTAATTTGGAGAAAAGTTTCCAACTATTGTAGCAAGTTTGTGATTTTCATTAACATACGTAGGGTGTAAGGTACATTCCTATCTCATCTATATCTATTACACGTAAAGGTTGATTGATTCTAGATTTAGGAAACTCTTTGCATTCATCTTCCCCATTATTTGGTAGATCCTAACGCAAAATCTATGGGACCATAGTCCCTTTGTTTTGAGCATAAATCAGACAAGCACATAGAAATATGATACTTAGCAAATGTGCATCGATTATAGAGTGTTAAACAATATTACACTCAAGAATAGGTACTCCCTATCCAAAATTTATTATTTATTAGATTAGTTATAGCAAGAAAAATATTTCACCAAGATAGATATAAAATTAAGGTATCAATAGGTTTGATTCAAAGAAGAAACCGCTTGGAAGACCACCTTCAAAATAGACAAGGTATGTATGAGTAATTAGATATGCCATTTGGTCTATGAAATTCTCCAACTACATTGGTGAGAATAATGAATAATTTATTGTTCCCTTATATAGATTCATTTATTATTGTCTGTTTAGATGATATAATGGTTTACAATGATATATGGTAGGAGCACATCTCACACTTTTTGTAGGTGCTAAAGACTTTGAAGAAGCACTAGCTATTGGAAAATCTCAAGAAATGTGAGTTTTCAAAATAATATTTGGTGTATTAAGACTATGTGATTGGTGGAGGGGAGCTCATTCTAGGTGTTGCAAAGATGGAGGCCATCATGAAGTGGTTGGTGTATAGAAATGTCTCTAAAGTTGGGAGTTTTGTTGGGGAAATGAAGTAGTTATGGAAATTCATAGTTTCATTTTCAATAGTAGCTACACCACTCCACAGTATAACAATAAGTGGCAAGAGTTTCCAGTGGGGGAAGGGTCAACAAAAGGCCTTTGAAGAGTTGAAAAATAAAATAAATCATGCACTGATTCTTGCATTATGAAACTTGTATCGACCCTTTGAAGCAGATATGAATGTGAGTGGGTATATTATGGGAGCAGTTTTGATGTAGGAAGGAAGGCCTTTATGCTACCATTCTAAAGTATCTCATGGGGTGATTCTCAACTACTCTTAATATCGCAAGAAGATCTATGCTTTGGCGAAAGTTATCAAAAAGTGGAGACATTATCTTATGGGTAACGAGACCATCATCCACACATATCACCAGCCACTACAATACTTGTAGGTACAAAGTAAGCTACAATATACCAAGAACTAAAAATGGATGGGTTTCTGACAATAGTTTCATTTAGTAATCAAGTATAAGAAGGGAAGCACAAACAAGTTGCTTGGCATACTTTCAAGGCCACCCACATTAAAAACTATAGTTTTGGGAAGTATGATGCACATTGATCCTTTCAACCATGACACATACAAAGAGACATATATAGAGAATGAGGAATTCAAGGAGGTGTTTTAGCAATTGCAAAGCCAAAGACATGTAGAAAGTTGATACAACACAATTGATTATCATCTCCAGAATGAGTTACTCTACTGGTTGGACAACTTATGTGTTCCTAAAGGTGAGTGTCTATAGCTAAGGAGAGAGGCTCACACCTCCAATTTTGTAGGGAATTTTGGTGTAGGGAAGACAATGGCCAACTTACATAGATATGTGTACCAACCCATAATGCAAGAAGATGAAACTAAATTCATTCGAGCATGAATGCTTTGTTGCACTAGCAAGCCTAGTAATAGAAAGCAAGGTATATACCATCCCTTACCTATATCCACTAACCCTTGTGAAAGAATTTCCATGGACTTTATGCGAGCTTTAGAAAAAATCAGGAAGGGATGTGACTACTTGTTTGTGGTAGTTGATAATTTCATCAAGATTACATTCTCATGCCCAGCATAAATACCATTAGAGGGAAAGAAGTAACAAACATATTCATTGAACAGGTCTTAATGCACTTGGGGATACCAAGGAGAATCATTTAAAATAGGGACACCAAATTCCTTAGTGCATTTTGGAGTACATTATGGGAGAAAATTGACACAAAGTTGAAGAGGTCTACAACATTCCATCCATAGAAAAATGGGAAAATAAAAGTAATCAACATGAGTTTGTCGTAACTTTTGAGGGGCTAAAATTAGAAGCATCCAAAGACCTGGGCCAAAATTATGGGATAGATACCACACTCTTATAAGAGAGCAATCCAAAATTCTACCAATAATTCCCACAAAAAATTTAGGGGGCAAAATTTCTCAAATAGGCTATATTTTGGACATTTTCTAAGTTTAAAAAAACAATCATCTGATTGGTTGAAATTCGCCTATTTTTTACATATATATGATTAAATGGACGATATTCGCCAAAAAAGTACCAATTTTAATAGTAAATTACATTTTTCTCATTGAATATTTTCTCACATTCTATATGTATGAAGTTTCAAACTAGAATAGTCACCTATAATACTATAAATAGACATAATATTTAATTCCTTAAAAGATACCCAAGAAAGTCCCCATTTCAAACTTGTAATGCATATTTTCCACTTTCACCTTTGATTGTTATATATGGGAAGCAAGGAGGAGTGAGGGAGGATGTCACAGTGGATGCTTTAATAGCAAAAAAAATGTTGATAAAATTAGGTACATCCATTTGCAAGTACAAGAGACACTGAAGAAGTCATAGCAAAAGTACAAGTATAGGCATGATCAACATAGAACTGAGAAATAATTTAGATTTGGAGACAGATTATGGTTATAGTTGAACGGGGAGAGGCTATAGGGTCATGGTAAGAAAATCGAGACTTTGCAGTATGGACATTTCAAGATACTGGAAAAGGTAGGAGATAATGCCTATAGACTCAAACTATTCCCATACATGTACATTTACTCAATGGAGAAAGTGAAAAATCTCAAACTCCATGAGTCTTCCATGTAGGATTAGGAAGAGGAGTAGGTACTACTTTCCATAGAGGAATTAGCTTTAGATGCCCAAGCAAATTTAACATATCATACAACTTTGTAGAAGAGGTCAAGAACTACAAGACATGGGAAATGTGGCCTTTCGAAGATTAGGTTGAAAGGATAAATTTTAGGTAAATTTTAGATTAAATAAAACTTTTGGAGACCAAAAGCATCCAAAAATTGGGAGGTATTATTCAAATTGTATCACTATATAATTTTTCATCCATCTCGATTCTTTTCAAAGTTGAAAAATTGGAGGAATCAACTTACAGGAATAATTTTATTAGTGGGACCTAGTTTCAAGAATTAGAGTCTAAAAATTTCTAGGGAAGTTTTGAGGCCTTAAATGACATTTTTTGGGGGTAAAAATTTCTCACTTAAGTGCCAAATGTCGTGATATTTTTATACACTTAGATACCTTTATAATTGTGAAATAATTGCATCAACCAAATTTCATATGCAAGTGCCATTCCCCCTACATGTTAACCTATTTTGATTAACCCCCATGGTTCAAGAAGATGCCACAACAACCCCTATTACTTATGTAAAAGGGGCTATTCATGTGGGAAATTTGAAGAAGGATCTAGAAGGGTCAAATTTGTAACTCTAGTTTAGATTTAAAGGAGTCAAATCTAACCCCTAGTTGGCTATTGGGCTATGTTATAACTATGCCACTACAAGGAAAAGGGTATTTCATTCATTTTCTATTGTATCTTGTTCCATGATAAAGGAAAGCATGAATAAAGAGTGGGAGTGAGAGAGCATAACAGAGGGGTTTTAGTTTCTATAGAAACTTATCAAGACAAAGGTCTCAGGTAACTCCATAGAGAGTGCCTTCTCTTATGTACTTGCATTATTTCCAATTCAAAGAAAGAGAGGGAAGCTCACCTTCTAGCTGGGTTTTATATTGTAACGGTTTCTCCGATCATGTCTTGTTTTCATTGTGGTTGGTGTGTGATTTTATTTATTTTATACATTTTTATCCATTACATGTATAAAAAAAAAAAAAAAAAAAAAAATTAATAAATTTGGAATCTAAGAAAATTAACCCTAATAATATAAATTTCAATTTACTTTTTATCAAGTTTATTATTACAAACTGTCTAGTGGAATATCCAGGACAATTTATGGATCAATTTTTTCATTTATTTAATTGTTCGATAAAATTTTCTTCATTAATTAGCAAAATGTATAAATATTATAAATTTTAATTATCCTAATAAATCCATAAGTCATTAAAACATCATCATTATGGCTCAAGGTGACATTGGGTAATGATTATAATTACATACTAGGTGAAAATATGGCATTACATATAATGGTCCTTATAAGATATTATAGAGGATTAGTTATATGGCTTATAGATATGGAGTTTCTTATGTCTTCATATGTACATTTGATCTTCCAAGATCCAAATTTAGACATTTTCTAGAGCTTTGTGAAGATGGAGAAATCATAGTAGAACCTTAAACAATCATTGTAACATAGATGAAGCAACTAGAAAAAAAGCAATCATAGAGTACCACATCAATTGAAACAACCTGGAAATAGAAGATGCAACATAGGAAGATGAGTTATTTATATAGAATTTTCCACTACTAATTAGAATTGACAGTAATGTTAGTTTGAAGGGGAGGAGCATATTAAGTCCCTATCCATAACCCTCGGTTATTATCATTACATTAACTACACTAATATTCATCAAAACTGACTAGTATGGATTAGAATCACTTGGTTCAAATTATTTATCTTTTATATTAGTGGTTGAACTAGATCAAAGCACTGAACCAACCAATGTAGACTAATTTGGTTGATTCACAACTAGTTTTTCCAAATTGATTTATCCAATTCATGGATGGGTCAAACTAGCGAGATGGTTCAAACCTTTTAACAACCTTGGTTCAAAGTTCATGTAATAAAGTTAATAAAGGAAAAATAATACCAAGGTCATGGAACACATATTCCAAGTTGAATGTTGGGAAAAACATCCTAGTGGGTGTTCATTTGGTTTAATATGGCTAAGGAAATTGGCAAAGGCAATGGCAAAGGCAAAGAGGCATTAATTGGCATTTTATTTATGAAAATAATGGAAATTAGGAAAAAAGGAAGGTGAAAGGTCAGAGGTTGCATGTGTGGGGCAGATTGAAGGAAATTGAGGAAATTGAAGAAAATAGAGGTCTTTTTAATAAAAAGGCTTATGAGGTTCAGTTCACAACTTTTGTCAGTTTATTTTTGGATCTCTCTCTCTAATATATCTCTCATACTCTGACACACTTAGAGCATTCTTGGACCACTATAGCATTGGAGAAAGGAAGGAAAATGAAGGACAAGAAATCAAAGGAAATAAAGGATCAAGCAAGGGAGAGTTGGATCAAGCAGCTACAACGGGATTACTTGCAAGTTAGCATAATGACTGCAAGGGCACATGCCCCTAAAACTTCATTTCGTTCACCTTAGTAGACTACTGGTACTAATAGGTGGATGTAATGAAGGCTTGTTTACGAGATCATTTGGAAGACTCAACTTAATCAGGGGAGAATTAGTTTCATTTTTTAATGAGCTTGACACAGGAAAAGAACTATGATCATGGGATCTTGTTTCATTTTTTAAAGAGCTTGACACAAGAAAATGAACTATGCTCATGCACTTGTTTCATTTTTTAACTAGGTTAACATAGTAAAAGAACCATCCTCATGAGACCCTATTTCATTTTTTAACAAGGTTGACACAATAAAAGAACCATCCTCATAAGGATTTGTTTAATTTTTTAATGAGGTTGACACAGTAAAAGAACTATCCTCATAGATATTTGTTTCATTTTTTAACGAGGTTGACACAGTAAAAGAACTATCCTCATGAGACCCTATTTCATTTTTAACGAGGTTGACACAGTAAAAGAACCATCCTCATGGGTGTTGTATCATGTTTATGCGAGCTTGAAACAAAAATAACTATGCTCGTAAGAACTTGTTTCATTTTTTAACGACGTTGACACAGTAATAGAAGCATCCTCATAGGGACTTGGATCATGGCTTCCATATGGAAGAAACACATGTCAAGCGACACCCCTTTATCATGGCTTTGAAAAGGTCTTCATCGAATGGAATAATAGTTCTCTGGAAGGAACACATGTCAAGGGATCAATAGGGATAACAAAATCATATTCAAATGCCCCCATTGAAGTTTTGACCATGTCAGTTACTGGATCTAAGTCAATAGAAGTCGAGAAAACAGTGAGAGGCTCGCTTGCATTGATAACTGAAAACATGGGACATGTTTCCACAAAATTAACCTGTGCCGAGGTAGGTGCCACTTCCATATCAGGAACATTCAAGGGTGTCGAATAAATAGTAGTCAAAGAAAGATCAAAGTATGAAAGTTGATCAATTGTCACAATGTTTCCATTGTGAGGGAAGGACATCACACGAAAGAGTGTGAGTGCAACAACTTTCATGGCATAGATATTGTCTCTCTCCAAGGAGAAAATTGAAATCCAAGGGACCTTGGACTACCATAAGATCAATAAAGACAGTTTTACCTTCCAAGGTAATAGGTAACTTAGGAAGGATCCCTAAAGGTTTACTAACAGTTCTATTAAAAGCTAAAAAAATTGTGTAACAAGCACAAACTGAGGGGAACCAAAACCTTTCCAAGCAATCGAGGATAAAATATTGAGAGAATCACCTTCATCTACATTTGTACGATGCACATTCTTACCATAATCCTTCACAATGACTTGGAAATGGGTGGAAGAAGGAAGAAGAGGTTCTATCAGTCTACCCCAATCAAAAGAAATAGCTTCATTACTTGGACGGGGTTCAAAAGCAACAGATGAAATGCCCCATGTGTAGAAGAATTTGAGGTAACATGAAGAACGTGAGTAGTATGAAGTTCACTCTCTAAAGGGAGAGTGGGATCGACCAAAGATGGAATCGATTCGACCACTTGATCAAAAAATAGTCCATCAACTTAGGTGATACATGTTTCACCCTCCAATGGAAGAGTGGGATTAATTGTACATGGATTTAGATGTATCACTTTGTCAACTGATGGTATATGGGGAGAAAGTTCATGGTAATTAGTTGGAATTTGTTTTTGTGAAACAATAAGTTTTTCCAACAATTCTCATGCTTCATCCATGTGAGGGCAAAGGTGACTATGATCAGTCCCTTTGCATAACCTACAAGGGAACCTGACCTTATATTTTTCCCTAAAATCTGAGAATCACTAGTTGATGGATCAATAGTAAGTTAACGATAGTTATTTGACAATACTTTCAAAACCTTAGGAATACCAGGACAATTGATAAGGAATTGGTCACCCTTACATAGCTTTCAAGGGTATTTTGGCTTACGATGCACTATGGAAGTTCCATAAACATTACCAATACTTATGGCCATGGTTGGTTGGTTAACTAATTTCTTATATTGCTTCTTCTTCTTCTTCCCTTTCTTCTTCTTCTTAGTCACTTGGTTAGTAGCATTAAGGCTTTTACTAAGTGAAGAAGAAGAAGGGGAGGAGGACATGTTAGATGAAGAAGGTAAAGGGTCAACTATAGGTGGGTGATGTTGAGATGGAGGACTCATTTGATGGGAAAAACTTGGTTGAGATGGTACAATTGGAGTATTTGGAATTAAAGAAGTTGAGAACAGCCATTCAGGTAAACTTATTGTGAATCCAAGAAGTGAAAATGTAGCCATATGAGTACCGACATTTGCAAAATCAGGAAAAGGATTAGGATTCCCATTAAAAGGGAGGTGTTTTTTTGGTGACTTCCGGAATTGTTTCCACTAAATTTAATCCAAATAAGTTTTTATTATTAAAATTAAAGAATATTCACAATCCACGCCTAATGTCTTGTAAAAAGTAAAAACAAACAAATCGTAACACATGCTAAAATATATAGGGATTCAAACCATACAAATTGACTTGTCACAAAGATCAATAATTACTAGTTGGTGATGCAATCCAACGTCGCAGAGATCAAAGTGAAATTTTGTATAGATATGAGTGTTTGGAACCAGTTACCCTGACAACCTACTTAATGAAACAGTTTGGTGCAAGTAACTTCGCTTATGCCATCTCGAGCAAAGAATACCCTCCAAAAAGTCCAAGTGAGTGTAGTAAAGGTTTGTTCCAGGTACAGCAGGACATTCCCTCTGTCATCACCTTAGGCAGATCCCTAGGATTATGGTCACTAATTTTACCAACTACAACAATTTTATCTGGGGGGACATGTTGTGGAGGTAAATCCCCTCTGCGGACAAAGGCGATCCCTACTAGCCCAGAATGGGTCTAGCAACAATCAAACAACGATATCACGCAAGTTCCTAATTGCAAATTAAAGACCAATGATGAGGACCTTCCTGGATTCCAATGCTAGTGCTTATAGAAGAGTTGACGCTCCCATTCCTTTGCTCCAGTCAGTCACGATCCCCACGATCTCCGTGAATGGACACCTGCACATACAAAGAACGACAAAAACACAAGCATAAAATCCAATAGATGCAACTATATATCAGTTAGAAGGATACAACTCATCATCATTATAAAAGACAATAAGAGTGGAACCATAATAATAGTCGTCTATTATTGATAAACAAAGATGAATACAACCATAGTTTTGACGTGAAATCCTCCTTTGGCTGGGTGATCAGCAGCACATGTCTTGCAAAGTTGTTGGGAATAGGAACAAGCCTCTCTCTCCTTGGTTATTAGAAAAGAATCTCCTTACTTTAGATTTAGCCTTATGGGAATGAAGAAGGCTTCTTGTAGCATGAACTTGACAATTCTCAATCTTTGGAACTAGCTTACCTAAGGCAAAAGGACAAGCTTTTATAGATAGAGGAGGAGGAGTTAGGATCATCCACAATATTCATGGGATTGGCTTTATCACTAAGAAGCTTCCATGAGATATGGAAAACCACTTCCCATCTATGGAGATTCGAAGCCAAACCAAACCAACTCAAGATAGATTCAGTCCAGGAGTTGGTTAGGATGAATCTTCGGTTGTTGGTTTGTTATAAACACTACCCATTTTGGCTAGCGCGAGTGCGACTCTGTGGCAGAGCACCAGTCGGTGCGCCTTCTTTGGAGGATTTCCCCCATTGGCGTGAGTGTTGCACAGTGAAACCACGCCAATGGAAAAAGGGTTATTTTTATGGGTTTTTTGTAGGAGATGTCTTCAGAGCAAATGAAGTTCATACTCAAGGGAATACAATGCAAGTGTTTCCAGGTCATGTCACTTCTCACAGGTCTCGGAATGAGTCCTCCAAGGTGCGAGAGAAGGGGTAACAGGGACGGTGACAAATTGTTGTGTAACGGGACAGTTGTAAATCGGACATACACACAAGGGAAAAGTAGCAAAGCTCAATCCCCTTGAAATCTCCTCAACGTGGTTAATTGAAGGTTTACATTCAAGTGACCCCAAGTACCTTTCAGCACCGTTGTAATATGTGAAAATCACTCTATCATAGCCAATGAAGTGGGCTCAATCACTTCACTAGATCTGACGTGATCTCATGCTTAAATCATGTATAAGAAGAGCTTCCCAAAGCAAAACTGAAATAATTAGATTTCTCTCCCTAACTCAATATTATATTATTTGCTTGTAACTTTGGAAAGTTTACTTCCTTCACTATTCCAAAGCCCTACAACCTAATCTATTGTAGGTGGAAAGAACCTTAAAAATAATAAAAATTATAGATGAATTTTATTAACGTTGTGTTATTAAGTTGTTATTTACTCAAAGGGTAAATTGACGTGAAACAGCTGGTATTATGACTTGACTCAAAACTCTAATGCATCAAATACAAAAAATGTAATCTCTTCATTTTGATGAATTCTAGCTAGGTATGAAGCCTCAGTTGCTTGAAGAAATAATTGGAAAGTTGAAGCATTGTTATGAACAATCGAAATGTAATAAGAGTCTCAACAAGGTTGGAAAGGGAAAGACAAAGCTAAAGGTAAATGGCCACCGAAGTGAACAAGGCCTCCGAATACAGGTGAAAAAGATAATGTCGTTCCTTATTGTTGGGCATGGAATCCCCCCACAGCATGGTTTGGGCTCAAAGCCCAAGTTTTGAGTATATTATTGTAAAGCTCTACAAATTGCGGGCGCGTATTGTATGTTAGAGTCATAGGATTGTCTGCCCTAAGTTTTGAATGTAGTGTCGGCCAACCCATGGTCTGCGAAACATGGGATTGTATAAATAGAGTGAGGCTCTAAGCTGTAAAAAAAAGAAAGGAAGGGATGGAATTTGATAGATATAATAAGATATCGAGCATAGAGCAAGAGTCTAAGTACCTTGGGTCGTAGTACTAGGAAGAGGCTCTGCAGCTGAGTGAACAGAGGCCTAGCAGATTCCGCAGTTGAGTGCGCAGAGGCCTAGTAGAGTCCGCAGCGTGCGCAGGGTAGAGTCGAGTCTGTAACCGAGGAGGAAGAATAATAAAGAGAAGTTTTATCTTAATTTTGTGTATCTGTTCTTGTGTTATTACATGTTTGATATCAATTTCAATTGTACTATTTATTTACTGTGAGCATTTGTATGAATGTTGAATATTGTTAAGTATAGCTGAAAGCATACAGATAAGCTAAGTTAATCAACTACTATCGGGTTACTAATAAGGACTTAGGTAATAACATTGTTCGACCCCGAGTAGGGTTGCGCGAAGACAGCATCACAGGCTGCAAGGTACTAATAAGTGCGCGTAGCGACGTGCACGCAGGGTCAAATTGCGGACCACTTGGAACCCATCAGACATCCCCAGGGTGCAGAAACCTGGTTCTACCACCCTCCCATACTACTTCAAGTAAGACCTCAGTCCGCACTCTGTGGGCTGTTGCCGAAAGGGCCAATAGTACCGGGATTTGTTTGGCTAAATCATCTCCGAACCTAGGTCAGGCCCCAACAGTCTGTTGTTGGGACCGGGATCTGCATAAGGGATGTCTAATGTCATGTCATTGGAATCCAATGAAGTAAGAAATTGAAGGGTGGTCAGACAAAAAGATTCATGAGTTCACGGTGCAACAAAACAAGAATCTGCGAGTATCAAAGTAACAGTGGTTGAAGCGCTACTTATATACAGAAGCCCACAAAATTTTCTTTGCATCCTTTCCCTCTGAGTTGTATGAGTGGATCGCGAAGCTAGCAAACAGTCAGCAAAGGTGTAGGCTCAACAAACCAATTTGGGGACTCCAGAATTAGTGCACAGACTAGAAGCATCAGAAGATAAGATCACACGCGTTGTGGACCATTGGCTCGATCAAATTATAGGGGGTTTATCACCGAATTCATGGTAGACATGACAATTAGCTACAGTGAGGCAGAATGACACTTCCTCAAAGGACTGCGAGGTAAGTACATTAAATATTTGAACACCTGGATTAAGATGCTATTGTGTGAAAAGCGGGTTATGCAAATAAATTGATGTTTGGGGCTACACGAAGTGGGAGGATCTATAGAAATGAAGGTAGCATAGAGATAGAAAATAGCCCCTTGATTTTGCCTCAGCGAGAAAGTGAGGAAGAGCTCATGAAAGTTTCTCCCAGAAGCGTGGTCAGTCTGATAAGGCAGAGAATTCCACACCTACCACCTCCACCTACACTGCCACTAATCTCACCATATTCACCTCCATCTCTGCCCACACCACATCCGCCACCACCACAGTTCAATATGGCGAGCGCGATAAACTTTTCGGTATTCAGGGGAGTAGGGAACGTAGATCCAAACCAATTTTGGTTCATGGTAAGGACTGTATGGGAAGCACAAGGAGTCATGAATGACAATATAAAGAAGGCAACATTGGTGAGCGCATTGCAGGATCACACACTGACATGGTACATTAAGAATTCTAATGACCATCCGAACACGAGAATCGCAGATATCCAAGCCATACTGAATAGGGAATTTAGCACGCCAAAGTCAGAGACACAATCAATTATCGGGTTTAAGGAGATCGCAATGCTTCTAGGCAAGACCCCATGGGTTCTAAATCGGAGACTGAAGAGTATGATTTGCGAAGCCAACATGACCTTAACAGATGGGTAGCACAGCGCATGGTTTTTAGCATCACTAACACTGCATCTAAGGATGGTGTTGCCGCAGTAGAAGTTATCCACCCAAGCTGAAGCTTTGGAGATTGCAATGAGACCGCACAAGACCCCAATACAACATCTTGGCCTGGGAGTCCAACAAATCTACGCACAACTGCAAAATTTGTGTCTAGAAATGCAGAGTTTGAAATAGGATAGGACAACTTAGACAAAGGCGCGTGAGGAGGTATGGTGCATAAAGTTCAAAGGCCAGGGGCATGAAAAGGACCATTGTCCAATCTTTGCGAATTAATTAGCGAGAGGAGCGTTGATACCACTAAGACCAGAGGCACAAACAGGGTCGATAATAGCGCTTGCATTATGGTGTGCGATTTGTTAGATAGGAGGAAAACATGCTATAGATAATTGTCATCTATCACTAAAGTATATACAGACGTCCCAACAATTGTTCTGTAATTTCTGTAGGTCAGTAGGCCATGATGAGCGCACCTACAGAAGCTATGAACTAATGATGGATCAGACTCCTGCCTACAGAGTGCAGGCCAAAACATGAGCCCTCGACCCAAATGCAAGAATGGCGCACGTTTGATTTCAGGGGCTTGGACGAGGTCGAGGTGGAATGGTACCAGGAAGGGGCCGCGAACAACTAATTTGTGACAATTATGGAGGGTCAGGGAACTATGCCCGCGATTGTATGAATCCGACGAGAGAAGCATGTTTATATTGTACTCAATTTGATCATGAGATGGAGGACTACCCTACACTGATAGCAAGGCTACATGATAAAGGGATACTCTAGCCTCCCCCGACTCAAAATTTGCAAATGATGAGGTCTGAGCCACGCGAAGAGGACCCAAATGTAAACATAGTGCTAAGAAGTGGTATCACGACAGGAGATGAAAAAGGTAAGCAGCCTAAAGAAAGTGCATGGGTTCACAAGGCTCCTACAAAGGAACCTGAATTTGGTTTGGAGCAAGCGAGGTAGACATTCATGGAAGCTAAAAAGAGCTTCACAGAGGACTCCACTTCAAGTAGTAAGGATCAGCTAGAGTCGGAGATGGATCCTTTAATGATCACTACCTTTCTGGAGACATGTATGAAACTATTGTGCGATAGCAAGGCTATGAAAGGATTGTAGGAACTCATCGCTAGGTGCGTTCGGTCGGGAGAACCACGCGTAGTCCGGAAGCTTGGAAAGCACACATCGTGAATAGGAAGGGAAATGCCATTAACTGTGCAAATCGGGGAGTATGAAATAGATCAAGTAATTATGGATCTAGGATCGGACGCGAATGTGCTGCCAAAACAGACATGGGAGAGCATGGATAGGCCCGCGTTGCAATGGTCCCCTATTCAATTATAGATGGCAAACCAGCAGAAGATCCTACTGATGGGAATATTGCAGGGGATAACAGTAGACATCGAAGGTGCAAGTGCGCTTGCAGATTTTGAGGTGATAGAAATTTTCAATGACAGTAATCCCTATCTTGCACTACTAGGAATAGATTGGGCCACTGATATGAACACAGTGATAAATATAAAGAAGCGCAAAATGATTTTTGAGAAAAAGTCACTATGTGTAGTGGTGCCTTTAGACCCTGCGAAAGGAGCACGCTACACCATGCCCGTGCATGACGATGACAGCGATGACGAACTAGATTGTATCTACAAGATAACTGCTTGGGAATAGGACTGGGTAAATCCTACAACAAATTGCAGAATTTCATGGGAGAACAAAAGCTCTTGCACATCGGATTTGGATGAGGAAACAGAATGATGGAAGAACCGGTTACATGAGGTAACCACGCTCAATTGCAACATGATGGTAAGATCATTGCACTGTGTGACAACAAAGGCAAGGGATATGCCAATGTATGATGGGTTAACAGTGGTGGATGAATTCCTAAACAAATGTGAAAGCACAGTGCTAGAACAACAGTGGTTCGATGCTCTGAAATGGGCACTGTGCGCAACGCCCACAAGGTGGTGGGGTATGCATCAGAGAAGTATTAAGAGCTGGCATGAATGTAGAACGGGGATGTTTATACAATTTGAAAAACCTCATCCATGGATGAGAGTCGGTTATGAGGGGTGAAACAGCTTGTGTGCCCACCTTTCCAAATGGGTACAGGCATATGGTACGCAACCCACACGAACGCACACTATTATCATGATAGGAAACAGGCACAACAAGTAGAAGCAGGCAAGACAAGTGGGCGAATGACAAAATATGATAAAACCTAGAACGCCAAAACTCATACACGGGGAAGCCTTTGACAAGGTGTGTGAAGTGTTGAACAGGGTCCACCATGTGAGACGCACCAACTGGGACCTATGCATACCAGTGGTTGTATGGGCTTATAGGACCATGTGCAAAATTCTGATCGCGTAAGCCCTTCCGAAGCTGAAGTATGAAGCAGGGGCCGTAGTCCTTGTGGAGGATGCGAAGATGAGTCCGCACATAATAGCACCCATAGATACGATGGTCCACGCAAACCAGAAAAAAAGAAATCACACAGTTGCACGAAACAGGACATATACAACTTAAGGAAGAAATCTGACAAGGAAACTTTAGACTTCACGAACTTGAAAAAGATTGGGTACGGCTAAGGGAGAAAAGTGCTTTAATGGACGCTAAGGTCAAGAAGCTGGAAAATGAACTTAAGGAAGAATTTCTCGTCGAAAAACCAAGGATGGCAAGGCAAAGTGTGTACAGTCACACTGAAAAATTGGAAAGCTATCGTCGTGAATTGGTTAGTCTGCTGCCGTGGTTGAGACCGCATCTTGCCAAAAGAGTAACCAAGGTAGTGTAGTGCAAATAGTAGAGTGCCCGATGTTGATCACTAAAATGGAAGATGGGGATTCTCTATGAACCATGGTGGAGGAAAATATGAAGCCCCGCATGGGTGGTGCACCCACCTGACTAGCCGTAGGAAGGATAGTCTTAGCACTCTAGGTAGTTGAAAGGGAGCGCGGGACTATAAAATATTCTTCCTAGCAGTTGCGCGATAGAGAGATGAACATAGGAGCAGGACGTCATAGGGTTCGTGAACGTGCATGGAGGGCTACACTACCATGCAGGTTGGCTGGAAAGTGACTTTTGGTGTCACTATTCATGACATGATGTCCAATTTGAGGCCAAATGGAGCGGGCGGCGAGCATTTAAGACATGATTTATGGGCAAGATTTGGGAAAATCTACCGCCAAGAAAGCATTAATGGCCTGGAATTGGGGAGAACGGTCGAATTTGAATTCAAAAGGCACTATAAAACTCAAGGGCAAGCCAATGGAAAACACTTGGTCATTTGAGAATTAAGCAGTTGACCAAAGCATAGAGTATTGAGAGCTGAGCGATAATAGAGCCCCTGAGTTCACAACAGATAGCATATAGTGTAGAGATGATGACGGCCACTAAGGATGGGTTGGGAATTGAAGAAGGAACCATTGGTGAGGCCGCGCAAACCCCCATGGTACAGGATGTTCCTGATGGTGCTGGGGTTGTGGCAAAAATTCCCAAATCACCACGGACGTCGAGGCCAAAGAAGGATAAGTAGGCAATGGGACTAGTATGCATGTCCCCAAGGAATTTTTGGCACAACAAGTTATCAACGGAAGAAAAAGGGAAGGCAGTCACGATTGGAACAAATGAGGATGAAGAATCTTTGTAGGCCCTGATTGCCACTGCAAAAGAAGAAGAAGGCGTGGAGGAGGATATCCAACCGTTGCACTCTGCAGCAAAACAGCCTGCGTATGTCCCTCCACGGAAAGGGAAGAACAAAATACCAAAGGGTCTAGATGCAACAAAGAGTTCACTCCAGACCCCGCTCCTCCCCAATGGCATTGTATTTGAGGGCACACACCTGGGTTGGGTGCCCACCATGAAATTTGAAGACTGGGACCTCGCTGGCAATGAAAAGTTCCCACACCTAGAGATGGAAAATTTGATGAAGCAGAACACTGAAGGGGTGGTAATCACGTTAGATCCATGAAAATGGCTACGCGGTGTGGAAAAGGCCAAGTTGTTGCACTTGTTATGGATTCCACATTTCACCACGCACCCATCACCATTTTCGTCATCAGGCAGCTGCTCTACCTGGTGCATGATGGGTATCTATGTCTGGAGGAGCCTATGCCCATCACGGCAGACCTCATCCACCGTATTTCTCAGCTTCCCTGTAAGGGAAAGGAGCCCGTGACGATAGTTGGGAAAATTAGTGATTTGGCTCTCGCAAATGCCATGAAGGAAAAGTATAAGCTGGAGAAGAAAAAGAGGGGCTATGATATCACCAGCATCAAGACAAAGGGGTGCGCATAGCTAGCCAACTCCTAGTCGGCAAAGTGATGAGGAAGTGTCACGCCGATCAGGTACCGGCACCAGTGATCGCACTAGCCGAGCAATGCGTGGAGGGGGTCCAGTTCAACTGGGCTGAATTCCTCTACGAGGAATTTTTATTGAACTATTGTGAATCCGAGGAGCAAGGTAAGACCTTCCACTACGCTTGGTTGCTCTTATCCATCTTGCTAGTAGCAGGAGAGCCACCGGAGGATAGTCGATTCTCAAACAATAACGGAGACTTACCAGACGCCGCAAAGTACGCTTCGCTCTAGGCCACCAAGGATGCGAAATGGATTCGCGATACAAAAATTTTCTGGGTGCTCATGCAGGTGAGCATCCGAATGTGGATCAACAGGAGGCTGCGCCTGTCACCTATGGTGCACAATAGTCTAAAGAGTTTTGCAAACTTCAAGGTGGATATGCACAAGATATACATCAAGGTACAAAAGGACCCGGTGAAGCAGTGGACAAAGCTACCATTTGTAGCCAATGATGATGCAATCTTCACTGTATTGGAGACATGGCCTCCCGAGTGGTGCACCCCAGATTTGGTGGAACTGGAGAAAGTGGCAACATAGAAAAAGAAGGATGATGCCAAACTGTGCATCACCCAACTGGGCATGAGAAGGTGGAACAAAAAAGCAGCATCTGAGGTCAGGGAAGTAAGCGAAGCGGCACAAGAAGTTGCACAGCATAAGAAGGCCGCAGAAGTATTAGCAGCAGCGTAGACAACAGCGGTAGCAACGGTACAGGCAGAGGAGGGCCAAGCAATGTCCTTAGAGCAGGAGGTAGAGGACACAAAAATAGCATAATGGAGCGTGGACCTAGGGACCGCATCCACACAGCTCAAACGGTCGCACATCGCTGAGAGATTGGGTCCAAGGAAGAAGGTCAAGGCCTCGAAGCTAGTCATTGACCCGATCACCTTAATTGAAGGTGATCTCCATGACATCGGCAAGACGGTCTGCAATGTCACCAATGAAGCACTTCAAGAATTTATGACAGAGCACCAGACTATGTGGGGGGGGCCTTAGGGCACAACTACAGGAGTCACAACTACAGCCCCCTTAGGAAGGTACCCTGTCTACCCACTTCGTAGTAGGCACTTCAGTAGCAAAGCAAATGCTACATGCACGGATGGCCAACACAATAGTGTTGCCAGAAGGAACGTTAGTCTCGCCAAATACGATGGATCAGATGTCACTTAGCATGATGAAAGGTCTTAACCTTAACCTGATTTCCCTTCCCCGAGAAACACTCTATCAGCTACAAGATGGAATAATACCAGAGCTACGTGCTAGGGAGAACCACGTGATCCAAGTTCTTAGTGAACAAAAGATCAATATGGAGCAGCTCAACTTGCAGCGCGATGAGTTGGTGTCACAGAACCAAAGGTTGCTGCAGATGGTAGATGATGCTTGTCGACGCGTCCTGGAGCTAGCCATTACAGCAAATCTACCAATGGAAGTGCGGATCCACATTTTGGCTAGTGGATTCCATGATGCGAGAGAAGAGACAACAAGGGTGCAGCTAGAGTTGAATCTCCAGATCGCCAAGCTATGGTTGAAGGCGCAGCCTTCCACTCCCCTGGAAATCAAAGAATAGTATGTCAGCGCTATTATAGTAGGGTTGGAAGATATTGGAGGAGCAATGTGTGACTGTACCAACATGTTGGAACATGCACTTGAGGTCCTCACGACATTGCAGGAGGACCCCAACATTCAGCGGCTGGAGACAGAAGCATGCAAACTCTAGCAATAGTACGAAAGCATCAGAGGCACTGCATAGACAGTAGTCCTTACTCAGCAGCTTGCAAGGATGCAGCAAGCGAAGGCACCAAAAGGAGTAGGTGGACGCGACGTGCCATAAGGAAGCAGTTCTCAAAGCGCGCGTTAGCCATGGATTGATGAAACCTTCACAATCATAGTAGATTTTGAAGGAAATCTCACGCAAATTCAAGGGATGCATGCAACATTGTAAACTTTGAAACGGGAACTGATACTGTTACCCGTTTCGTAGAGATAGCAAAAAAATGACCCGATTTTCAAAAGTGGTGATGCAGAATACACATGTTTTTTTTAGAACATGGTTTTTGGAACTTTAATTTTTTTTCATGTTCAAGGATGAAATCAAGTTTTAGAATGGTAGTGATTTTCATGCTGATTTTAAAAAGTGAGTATTCTACATCACACCTTTTTTTTAAAAGACCTATTTTTTGACTTTTAATTTTCTAGTGTGTGAAATGTGAAAAATTATTTTTCTAAATTTGATAGTTTTTGAAGTCGTCATCTTATTCATATTTTCTTGTTCTCTATCTTATTTTTTTTTTTAGGGGGGTTTTTATTGTTTTGCGTTTTTAAATTAGAAAGTCGATAGTTTGAATTTTAGATAATCTACATATTTATACATCCTTAATTAATTTTTCAATCCACATGAAATAATCGTTTCTAAAAAAAACAACATTTTTTAACAATGGACATAAAAATAAACATTTTTAACATAAATATAACAAAAAAATAAACGTTTTGATAATTTTTTGCTAGAATTAACATGTCAAAATCACAATTTTTATACAAAAATATTAACTAAAAATGGTCAAATAATAGTTTTTTTTATGAATTTCATGTCAAAAAAATAATAATAACAACTTTTTTTCAAAAAATAATAATTAACTTAAAAATCAATGCGAAAATCACAAATTACAAATATTGAACACATAACAACTTTAATTAATTGATTATTCTTTTCATGAAATGTCAGAGTCAAAAAATTGCAAAGCTTGATTTCCAGGTATAACTTAAATTTAATCAACAATGTCACGTAATCCAAACTCTTCGTCCTTTAGAGTTTCATCATTGTCATCTTCCACAATATTTTATGCTTCCTTTTGCGCAATTTCCTCTTCTAATGGGTCTTTGATGTTTGCAAATCTCCCAATATATGTCTTTCCAAACATTCCATGGAATGGTGGTTGGGGTTCCTTTGCCTTTTTTTCCACACGTGATTCATTAAAGTCCCCTTTCCTCAACCCAATTTCTTGCATTTCATCTGGAAGACCCACCCACCCGGGTCGAATATCTTACAGGGATTTTCGATCCCAAGCAAATATTGAAATATTAATATACAATTTATATTAATGAATAATTTGTTATAAAAAAAATAAATAAACCAAGTATATCACATAATATCATAAAATGAATTATATTTCTTATCCCAAAGAGAACTGTGATGTATTACATAATGTCATATATCATCTAGGTTGTAAAATGCAAAACCAAATCGCACCCGTAAAGATCAATAAATATTTTTCAAATAACTATTATATTAGTGATTATGCTGAAGAATACAGAGTGTATGAGTACAGAAAGCTAAGGATGAAAATGGAGTATAGAAACATTAATTTTCACTATGTGAATAAGAATAACAATGAGAATAAAAATCTACTAATATTGTGCTGGTGATTCATTGGTTCCAACTGTTAGCTCCTGCTGCAGCAGGTATTCATTTTTCATGATTGGAATTTCACAGGCCAAATATGTTGTACTTTGCTTGCTGCAATGCTCCATATTTGCTCAAACAGTCTCCAAATGAAGAAGGCTACTTCAAGATTCATTCCAATGCCTTCAAATTTTGTAAATTTTTCCTGGTATCGCTACTTTAGTTAAAGGGAGGTCCAAACAGTTTAATCTTGGTCTCCCTAGGTTTAAATTTCATGTTTTAGAATATAGAGATTGTAAGTCTGTCCAAACAGTTTAATCTTGGCAGATTCTTAGATAGGTAGAGAAACAGTAGAGTCCAGCAGTTTAATCTGGGCTCTGGAAGAAATAAGGGTAGTATGTAGATAGGAAAGCATCAAAAGAAAAATATATGATGGGTTTGCAAGTCTAAGTGCACCCCCAAGCAAAAGAAGAAAAAATACTAGGCAAGTAGGCTGGGTAGGTAGTTCTGAGGCTGTTGAATCGCTGACAAGTTCCAAGTTTACAGGTATCATGTCATGCAGAACATAATCAGCAAAGTTTTGTAAGAAAAAGGCTCAAATGAGGTATAACTAACTCCCCTTCTGTACTTTTCCCCAATCATTAACTAACATCCCCAAAAAGAGGTCAAGATCTGCTTGACACCTCTTAAGTTCATCATCTTCATCACTCTGGTTGAGTAAAGATCTGGTTTGCTCAAAGTTGTTCCATATCTTCTCCTGAAGTATGGTCCTACCCCCTGCAACAGCCTAAGTTCCCCCAAACTTAGCGCTTTCTTACCACCTCCACACTAACCACTAACATTATTATGTAGCTCCCTATGTTTCCCGTCCCCGTATTAATATTAAGTAAATTCCCCTATGTAATATCCCTCCCCCTGGTTGAAAAATAACCATAGAAATTCCCGGGAATTTTTTAGTTTATCAGAAACTAAGCAAGAGCCCCAACCTCTGAAATCACCTTACAGATACTATGGACTCCTTCCTAAGTATAAAACTTCCCCGAAGTAGTCGGACCCTTTCCGAAACTTCAAAATCCCTTCACACCCACTTACTTACCTTTTCCCCTCAAAGCTGTTTTTCGCATTGCAAACTCGCCATCTCACATTCATGCAAGACTATGCCCATCCGTTCCTCGCCGATGCGACATCGCGAAATCGGCGATCGGCGATCGCAACTGCCGAGTGTCCAATCTGTTCACCCCTCCGTCTCCCTCGATGCGATATCGCGATATCGCATATCGGCAATCGCAAGAACCACATGTCCAACCCAATGATCCCCCTCTTTCTTCGCCGACGCGATATCGCGATATCGCATCAGAGTGTCTTCACCATAGTCCACCAATACCTCACCACGTCGCGCTGTACCAGGGACCCACTGATGACGTCATTCTCCGTACAACCAACGCAGTGCTTACGTCAGCAGCCAGAAAAGCCGAAAAAGCTTCGCGCAAGGAGAAAAGTCGCACTTCGGAGCTCCAGATCAAGAAACAAAGGCAGTTTTCGATGCGCGATCGATGAGCATCGCTACGGGAAATAGGCCATTTCGAGGAATCTTCAGGGAATCTTCTGATTGCCGAGCCCACTGCGCACCGAAAAAGCTCGAAATCGCCCAATCGTGCCAAAGGATCCAGTTTAAAGACAACATCAGATCATTTACAGACTTTAAAGTGTATCAGATCAAATCAGCAGGCTCCAAGCGTGTCAAAGAGTATCAGTCGACGGCGGAAATCATCAATGTAGTGGCAAAGTGTATCAGAGAATATCTTGAGCAGCGGCCCAAAGCAAGAGAAATTTGAATATCTTCCAGCAGATCCATAGGAGGAGAGCAAAATCACTTGAAGCTCTCAAATCATAATAATTGCACATTCAATTCGCACCAAAGCCAAACTACAGCCCCAAAGCACATTCACTCTAGTAGCACGGCATCTGGTCCCCAAGGGCCACCTCGTCACCTGTTCCGATTCAGCTGCCCCCAGCGCAGCCAAAAGGATTTACTTGCATTTATTTCCAGCAGCATTTAGATTTTTGAAGAGTTCTAAGCAGACCTGTCAAGGTCACTTGTAATAATGTCTTTCTGATATTTTGTCTATAAAAACCACCCGAAGCGATATTGTGAAGGGTTGGTTGGTTGGTGGTAGTAGTTGTTGGTCAGTTTCTTTTCCAGCAATTTTCTCTGAGTAAAGACTCGCACTGTAACTGTCATATTTTTCATAATCAAAGATTGCTGAAAGCATGGATTGCGAAACAACTTGCTCTTTTCTCTTGGCCAAGGAATGATCATGGAATTCCTGTGTCTTTGCATGATCCAATAAGTGTTCTTCTTTCCTGTTCATTTTACGCTTTTATCATCTTTCCTCCTTTCTAAGTTGTAGGAAAAAAGAATAGCTTAAGATATGTTTAAATACACCTTAAGTTCAATTTCTGCACTTTTCGATGTTTTCTGCTGAAACAGTTATGAGCTAGAATTCTTAACTGCTCTAGTTTACCCTGTTTCTTTCGTATATGGGTGCTCTTTGGAATTCTTAACTGCTCCGGGATCCCACTCATCCACTTCTCCCCTTTGTCAGCATGATGAAATGATTCTCTTTTGTCTTTCATCCCTGATATTCATTCCGTACTTTCAGCAGCCTGAATATTGTATCCTGCGTGGCTATCCCGCTCCGTATCCCCTTGTGACCAAGAAAACGCTCGCATGCCTCAATCTGTGACTCCATGCCCAATGGTTCAGAACTTATAACACCTTACAGTGCCTCTTTACTCAAGAATCCTACCTTCCTTCCAATCACAGTCAAAATTCCCTTGAAGTCAGAAAGCTAGCCTAAAATCATCAACTAAGGTTGAATCTAGATCAACTAAGGTTGAGTCTAAAGGAGAGAGCCCTCTCCGATTGCAGGTGGGCTAGAACCTGCAATCAGAAGATTGGTTTGTGGTTACCTCGGTCGTATCTCTACTAGGAGCCTAGGGACAACCTGAGTGATAACACCAACATCCTGATTTTTTTGTGTTAATGTTTGCAACAAGGTTGTCGTGCCAATAATTCTAGACGATGAACAAATAAACACTTTAATACCTACTATGACCCACACTTTAATACCTACTATGACCCATGACCTACTTCCTTTACTTTGAGATACTCTAAAAAAACATTCACAAGTCTTAGATTCCTAACTAGCTTTATTGCTTCCCTGCTGTCTGAATTTCAACCTCGGCAGCCAGCACATTCCTTTGATTATCATGTTCTGCTTTCTTTATAACATGGGTTGCTGTGTTGGCTGGCTCTTTAAACTTGGCATATATGTCACCTTTGTAGAATTGCCTCATTCTCAGGACAAAAATAAAAGAAATCGTGGCTCCAAAAAGCGTTACGGTTGTCATAATGATAAACGAAAGCTGAAAACATTTATGCCCAGTGAAAGTAAGCCCGCTCTGATACGAACAAGTCCCAAGAGAAATACACTTCTTTCTTTCCTCTTGGTCATACATGTGCCCCACACCTCTGACAGACAGAAGATAAACTCCCAAGGGGCTCGCAACCGCTCCAAAATTATAAAGAGTGGCATAATACTTGATACCAAATATCTCTGAGATGACTGCATTATTTAGAGGCCACTGAGCTCCCAAACACAGTCCATTTATAATGGATGCTATGTACAATGAACCCGGAAGTGCGAAAGCTATGAAAATATGTCCAATGCAAGCAATAAGCAAAATTATGGTAAACATCAGTGGCCTAGGAAATTTATATCTCCTGAGAAAACATAGCAAGAAATAATATTTTTAATGTGAAGGAGAAAGTATATGAAGAAGCTGATAAAAAAGAATAAAATTTTAGTGGAGTCATCAGATGAATAATAAACAACCAATTTTATATCTGAATCTTCTTCACCATCAAGAAATAGATTTTAATGCATAGCTAAAAATAAATTTGTGTCTGCATTCCCCGACAACGGTGCCAAAATATGTTTTCATTCTCAAGAGACAATTCCTTGTTGTGCAGAACCCATGCCCGAGACATGCCATGAGGGCTTGCAAGCAAAGATTCTAGTTCCGAAAAGCTAAATTTCTAAAGAAGAATGGCTAGAGAGGCTATGAAAATTGCAAGGTGGAGGTGTAAAGTAGAAAATGGAGGACACAGAGTTTTGGCATAGGAAATTAAGAATTTGTTCTTTAACTCTGGAGAAGAATAATGTAAAAATGAGAAAATATAAATGAAATTCTTGGATGTGGAGCGCTTCATTAAGGGCTTCAAAATTAATTAGAGAATTAGTTTCATCCTACACCGTCCAAGAGAGGAAAATACATAAATTTGAATGTTGAAACTCATGAGAAAATCAATCACTACAGCGTCCCAATGCTGAAATCAAACTATAATTTCATCTTCAAATTTCAGAGAAAATGTTTTGTTTACATTGTCATTCATAGATGATTGTGCCCTTCTGAACCCTTTCAAAATCTAATTTCTGGGTTTTTATTTCTCCCTCCTTACCTAACTTCTTTACTACTAGATTATTGTTAATTCTAATTTGTTGAAACAATTTTTCCACTAAATCTTTTTAAAGGTTTTTGTAATAACTAAATGACAAAAAAAATAGTTGCGTACTTATCAAACCTTGTAGAGTTTTTAATTGGAGTCTTGTGAAAATAGTAAAAAAAAAAAAAAGCAAAAACACGAGGAAACCCTCCAAAAAAAAATCTCACGTATAGACTACGCCATAGATATAGGGGAGTGTACTTTCAACTCATAATTAATTCTTTGACAGAGTACTTGAATTCAAGATGGACATAACCCATTTGAACTTTAATATTCTTTGGCAGGATCATTTATTTACCCAATAAATCCTAACTACCAAACCCTACCTATATTTGTCTGGCAGCATTTTCATAATATAGCTGAGTAACAGGTTAACACGCTACTTTTTACAGCTTTCTTATACATACTCATATTCGTATTTATGAGACATTAATATTTCGGTGGTCTCGATAATTTCCCACTTATGGCAGATGGTGTAGTCAGGTAGCTGCAGCATCAGAATATAGCTGAATAATTAAATGATTCCACACTGCCCTGACCAAACACTCTGCTGTCATAATAACTATAGAACGTTGTAGATAACACTTATAACAATGAGATGTCCCATGTTTCTTTGCAGGCCGACTAAACTTGCATCATGGGGTTGAAGTTGCTCAGGAGACTGTGTGGATATAATGACGAAAGGAAAGGGCAAGGGCAACCAGTACATCCCATCAGCCACTCTCTGTCTATCTTGCCCTTGTCTGTCTGCATCAATTTTGTAATCGAATTTGAAGAACACAGAACAGATATCTCTCATGTCAAGAAAGTCATTGTCGATGCCTTCTTTCCAAGAAACCCACTTTTCTCTTGCATGATGGTGATCGCTCTCTTCTTCTTACTCTAACTTTGCAAATTGAAATTCACTTTCTTATGTTACTGGTAAAATATCTGTAAATAAAATCTTATGAGGTGGGTGTATAGATCTTAAATGAAAAAATCTTATTAACTGATTGCATTGCTTAACTTTCTAGTTTGTTGTTTTATTTTAGAATGGGGTTGAACTATTTGTTATCGGAATGTATTTCTTATTAATTACTTTTTTTTTTGTTTATGAATCAACATTTCGAATTATCTATTGTGATTCATCCCAAAAACAAAAAAAAAAATATAATTTGAAATTTGATATTCATGTGCATTGAAACATATTTTGGATACCTTGTTCTATTGTTGTTGGTTGTTTCTCGGATACTTTGTTCTATTGTTGTTGGTTGTTTCTCATATCTTAGACTTCTCTTTTGTATAAATGTTTTCCAGAAGGACAACGGTTGTGGAGTCTTGCGATGGCAGAAAACAACTGTGAACATTGATGACCACATTTTTATAGCAGCGTTTCCTCCTGAGCAGGAATCATACGATGCCTGCGTGGATGACTATATCTCCAAAATGGCCATCAAACCTCTCGATCAGCCACGTCCTCTCTGGGAATTCCACTTCATGAATTATAAAACCAGCAAGGCCGAAACCACCATGCTTATCAAGCGGGCGCAGCGCCACCCCCGGGCCACCCCCGCCTCGCCCCTACCGGCGGCGGGTCGATTCCCCGGAATCGACCCCGCGAGGTCGGGCGGGGCGGGGCGGCCCGGGGGTGGCCCTGTGTGGGGGTGCCGCGTTCTTTGCTGTTTTGTATCAATTAAGCTTAAAATTTTGATGTACAATTAAGCTCTCACAGATTTGAAAAATAATGGAGATAAGGATCTTACTTGAGAGTTCGCGCAGGGCCTCCCCTGAGCCGCCCCGCCCGCCCTACCGGCGATGGATCAATTCCCGGAATCGACCCACCGCCGGTCGGGCGGGGGCGGGGCGGCTCGGGGGTGGCCTTGTTCTTGCTGGTTTTGTATCAATTAAGCTTAAAATTTTGATGTACAATTAAGCTCTCACAGATTTGAAAAAATAATGGAGATAAGGATCTTACTTGAGAGTAGAATGGTGGTCTGTTTGACCAGTTTCCATTATAATTGTAGCAGAAACAAAGTAAAAACCAGGTAGATAAAACTTTAAGCTTCAACAACTTAAAAAAAAACATCAGCAGGGATATCAATATGAGTTAATTTTGCATCGTCCAATGGTTTCTAAGGTTGATTTTGTGCCTCCAATGCGACCTCTGTTGACGCTTAGATAACAATAACATCGTACTATAGAAAAATTTTAGGTTGATTATGGATCAGGAGTGTCACCCGGTAATCATCCATGGAATTCAAAAGGTTATTCTTCTGGGCCCCTGGCCTCCTCTTCTTAAACTCAGCCATACATCCAATTGGGTAGATGAAAAACAAGATACAAGTCTGAGAGGAAGAGGAGTTCGGTCTTTTAGAGGAAGCATTTCTCATCCCTTATAATTGGAAAGCCTAAGATATTGACATGTATCCAATGGCACTTGAATAAAATGAATGTTTATACCTTGTCACAAGCGTAAATAATTAATGATCCAGATCATTCACGCACAAAATCAATAGAATCACGGGAGGACAAACTATTCAATGTTTAAGAGAAAGTATGGCCCGCGAAGCAATGTATCAAAACTACCCACGAAGAGATCAACGATCAATATACATTATGACATCACCTCCTCTCTTTCTAGAAACCTCCAAAGGTGTTCCCATAGGTTGTTTGAGTTTTTTTAATAATGGTATATGGTTTGTCAGCAAGTACATAGTGAAGAGTATTGGGACCCGCACACAAATTTACATAACCTCCATCTCATTCCAACCTCCGCATGAAGGTAAAAATTTGGGCCCACGCATTTTAATATGTGCGTTCAATTCAAATGACCAACCTTTAAATATTTATACTGTAAATTCAAAAAATGTGTGAATCATGTTTTTAAAACAAAATTCAAAGTTTATTATTATATATAGTTCGTATAATATTAAGTTTTTGTCATTTAGTTATTACAAAAACCTTTAAAAAGATTTAGTGGAAAAATTGTTTCAACAAATTAGAATTAACAATAATCTAGTAGTAAAGAAGTTAGGTTAGGAGGGAGAAATAAAAACCCGGAAATTAGACTTTGAAAGGGTTCAGAAGGGCACAGTCATCTATGAATGGCAATGTAAACAAAACATTTTCTCTGAAATTTGAAGATGAAATTATAGTTTGATTTCAGCATTGGGACGTTGTAGTGATTGTTTTTATCATGAGTTTCAACATCCAAATTTATGTATTTTCCTCTCTTGGACGGTGTAGGATGAAACTAATTATCTGATTAATTTTGAATCCCTTAATGAAGCACTCCACAGCCAAGAATTTCATTTATATTTTCTCATTTTTACATTATTCTTCTCCGGAATTAAAGAACAAATTCTTAATTTCCTATGCCAAAACTATGTGTCCTCCATTTTCTACTTTACACCTCCACCTTGCAATTTTCATAGCCTCTCTAGCCATTCTTCTTTGGAAATCTAGCTTTTCGGAACTAGAATCTTTGCTTGCAAGCCCTCATGGCATGTATCGGGCATGGGTTCCGCACAACAAGGAATTGTTTCTTGAGAATGAAAACATATTTTGGCACCGTTGTCAGGGAATGCAGACACAGATTTATTTTTAGCTATGCATTAAAATCTATATCTTGATGGTGAAGAAGATTCAGATATAAAATTGGTTGTTTATTATTCATCTAATGACTCCACCAAAATTTTATTCTTTTTTATCAGCTTCTTCATATACTTTCTCCTTCACATTAAAAATATTATTTCTTGCTATGTTTTCTCAGGAGATATAAATTTCCTAGGCCACTGATGTTTACCATAATTTTTCTTATTGCTTGCATTGGACATATTTTCATAGCTTTCGCACTTCCGGGTTCACTGTACATAGCGTCCATTATAAATGGACTGTGTTTGGGAGCTCAGTGGCCTCTAAATAATGCAGTCATCTCATAGATATTTGGTATCAAGTATTATGCCACTCTTTATAATTTTGGAGCGGTTGCGAGCCCCTTGGGAGTTTATCTTCTGTCTGTCAGAGGTGTGGGGCACATGTATGACCAAGAGGCAAGAAAGAAGTGTACTACTCTTGGGACTTGTTCGTCTCAGAGCGGGCTTACTTACACTGGGCATAAATGTTTTCAACTTTCGCTTATCATTATGAACGCTTTTTGGAGCCATGATTTCTTTTATTCTTGTCCTGAGAACGAGATAATTCTACAAAGGTGATATATATGCCAAGTTTAAAGAGCTAGCCAACAAAGCAACCCATGTTATAAAGAAAGCGGAACATGATAATCAAAGGAATGTGTTGGCTGCCGAGGTTGAAATTCAGACAGCAAGGAAGCAATAAAGTTAGGTAGGAATCTAAGACTTGTGAATGTTTTTCTAGAGTATCTCAAAGTAAAGGCAGTAGGTTATGGGTGATAATAGGTATTAAAGTGTGGGTCATAGTAGGTATTAAAGTGTTTATTTGTTCATCGTCTAGAATTGTTGGCACAACAGCCTTGTTGCAAACATTAACACAAACAAATCAGGATGTTGGAACCAATGAATCACCAACACAATATTAGTAGATTTTTATTCTCATTGTTCTTCTTATTCACATAGTGAAAGTTAATGTTTCTATACTCCTTTTTCATCCTTAGCTTTCTGTACTCATACACTCCGTATTCTTCAGCATAATCACTAATATAATAGTTATTTGAAAAATATTTATTGATCTTTATGGGTGCGATTTGGTTTTGCATTTTACAACCTAGATGATATATGACATTATGTAATACATCATGGTTCTCTTTGGGATAAGAAATATAATTCATTTTATGATATTATGTGATATATTTGGTTTATTTATTTATTTTATAACAAATTATTCATTAATATAAATTGTATATTAAGATTTCAATATTTCACCTTTTATGAATAAATTTTTATTTTCTACTACTTTATATTATATATGCTATTGTGATTTTTAATTATCATTATTCTTTTCTATAATAGATAGTACATTAATCTATCAATTTTTTTAGTATTTTTTATGTGATAACTCTACATTATTGAGGTTAGTTATAACCATATATAAAATCAGTTTTTATTATAATTAATTAAGAAATATTTGTTAATAATGTCAAGAATTTAGATTTGAATTAAATTAAATATATAAGAA
>APFE031528946.1:87574-99910 GCA_000404065.3 Pinus taeda | reverse complement strand
CCGTTGTATTGATCGTCGCAGCGCAATATCGCGTGGACCCAGGGTAAGCCATATGGTGTGGCCGATGCCGATGTGATCCCCCGATGCCGATATTGGTAATCCCGATATCGCTTGGCCCAGGGTCCCGCCTTTGCCTTGTGGCATTGTTGATTACGATCCACCGATATTGGCAATCACAACATCGCTCAACCCGATCCTTTCCTTATGTCGTATGCTATCGGTCATTGTCGATCCGCTGATTTCAGCGATTGCAGTATCGCACGACCCGGTCCTTATGGCATATCGCATAGCTTCCTCCGACCTGATATGTCGGGGATTGGCAATTGAGGGTGGCTTCCCTTTTTCACTTGAATATGCTCTTTTACCTAGGTCCGATGTGATTCCCCTTTTGAAGGGTTTTTTTTCCTTTTTAAAGGATTGTGCCTCTTTTTCCAAAGAACCAAGGGCATCTTCTTTCTACATAACTTCTGCATACTAAGTCCATTTTTTCCCATTCAAGTTGCAGCAGATTCATAACAAGATGATCTCTGCAATGGGGCTATTTCTAAGAGCAGCTTGCGACTTTCATTTTCCTCTAATTTACAAAGGATTTGTGCCATTTGGCACCATTTACCTCTTATATGAAGTCTTTAAGACTTAGAGGTTTATCCAAGATCCATTTTTGGATCATCTAGTATCAAGGAAGACCAAAATGTGCGCCATGAATATGTTACCTGTCAGCATGTAGGATTTATCGAAGTCCATATACCTTCCAAGAGCATTCCCTATCCATTTGAAAATGTCTTCTGACCAAAAATTTAGAGGGAGTCTAGGTAATCTGACCCAGATGGGTTCAGCCCCAAGGTGTTCACACTCAGGATTGAAGAGGGGGCTCCAACGCTTAAGGAGGACCGGGGCCAATTCAATGTTCGAGTGTTTTGATAACATCCTTGGGATAAACTCAGGCCTCTGAAAGTGCAATGCGAACCATCCTCACGAGAGAGTTACCACTGATGACAATTTTGTGAGGATCTGACCCCAAATTTCCAACACCCATTGCTTCAAACACGCTGTCGAGTATGCCCATCCCTGAACATGACCAACCAGAACTCAGTTGAACGTATCCATAACTTCTCCCATCTGTATATCACCCCAAAAGTGTGGGATATATGTTTATTGCTCACTTTAACCCCTTTAAAACACTTTGCAGGGCACCCTGACCGAATGGGGGGTGGTCTCACCTGCTGGGATAGTGGCAAGGTCGCTGCAGCCTCCGAGCCAAGATTCCTAGACAAACTGATTTTGGGGGAAGATGAATCAGCAAAAAATCTAGATGTGGGAGGGTCATGGGAAGGAGGAGGGGGGAATGGGACTACAGGTTCAAGTGCTTGGGCCGAGAAGGCTTGAGATGTCGTAGGTGGTGGGATGTGGGAGAGGGCAGGTGAGGAGGATGATGGTAGATGCGATGGATACAGGGGATGAGGGAGGTCGAGGTAGGTAGAAATAAACTGAAGAGAGGCCAAGGATAACGAAGGGAGGTCAGTTCCAGGTGGGAAATCCACCACATCCAGACACTAGAAAATAGCAAGGTAGAGGAGGACGGCCGAAAATGGTGAGTTTGTAGAGTCGGAGAAGTGAAAGCAGGATATTCCGGGACAGAGTGAACCCTAGAAGACCCAACTAGGGTAGAGGGAATGTTAAGCGAAAGATTCAAGGAGATAACCAGCAGATGCGAGGGGAATATAATCCAATGGGGGTCGCATGGAGAGGGGTCCTCGGAGTAATCAACGACGTTGTCCTCCATGATAACCGACAATAGATGTATAATTGTCCCAAGACCACAGCTGACAAATGTCGGGTCAAGAGGGAATGCAGTGCAGGTCGCCGCGAAAAAAATAAAGAGTGGACCAGATGGACAGAAAAGGAGGTGATCACCTAGTTAGCGAGCAAGTGATAATATAAACAGCGCAGGGCACAGGTAAGCGAAGTCAGTCCAGGCCCATGGTCTGGCTGCGATACTTTTTTTATCATATGTCGTTCATGGTTTCCGGAGATCCGTGTTACATTTGCACAGAAATTTAGATATCATTCAGATATCTAAACACCAAACAACAACAAAATTGATATTTTTCTTTCACTCAACCTATAAAATTGCATCTATCTTCATTAATGCTCTTCTTCCATATGCTATCCACTTATGACATTTCCTTTGCAATATTTGGTGCATTTTCTATTTATAGGTCATTTATAAGTTATAAATGTCTTCAGAGTTTCACTTCTAATTGAGTATTCAACTGAACATATTGATTCTCTTATACATAACTATTTTTCCCTTCACCCACTTTTCAAAACTTCGATAACCATTAGGTAGGGACATGCAGCTTTGATACTGCTTTGCTTGTTTAGTAAAATATTGCCGAGACTTTAATTTATTGAAAGTTGTATAATTTACAATTTATGAAGTTTCAAAGTCTAATTCTTTAAAGGGTGCTAGCTCAATGGAAGAGCAATTGCTTTACAAGCAAGAGGTTGGTGGTTTGATTCCATTATGCCCTGACATCCATATGGAATGACGACGATCAATTTTTGGTGACGGAGGCTATTTTGACCATCACCAATGAGCATTGGTGAAATTTTTCAACCCTCACCAAAATATGAAACGGTGACGGTCAACGAATGCCACCCTATATACGCATCAATAGTGACGACTCTCAAAGGTCTGTAACCATAAATCGTTGTTGTTGATATGAAATGGTGATGGTCGTTGTCCGTCACTATAGTCATTCTTCGTGATGAACCTTGAATGTCATCACAACACCTATACCTCTGACAATGCAGTTTTTGGTGACGGTCAATGAACATCACCATATATAAGCACCAATAGTGACGGCTATGAAATATCCATCACAATAAATCGTTGTTCATATGAAATAGTGACGGTCACTATCCGTCATTATAATCAATATTCGTGACAGACCTTGAATGTCACCATAACACCTATACTTTTGGCGACGCCACCTTTGGTGACGTTCAGGTTTTGGTGACCGAGGCTATGGTCCGTCACCATTGCTTATATAAATGGTGACGGTCGTTATCCGTCATTATAAATCATTATTGATGACGAACTTTGAATGTCAGTACAACACTTATACTTTTGGCGACACCACCTTTCGTGATGTTTAGTTTTTTGTGACGGAGGCTATGGTGCATCACCATTGTTCATATGAAATTATGACTATCGTTATCCGTCATTATAAATCATTATTGGTGACGGACTTTGAATGTCACCACAACACCTATACTTTTGGCGACATGACTTTTGGTGATGTTCAGTTTTTGGTGACGAAGGTTCTTTTGACCATCACCAATGAGCTTATGGTGGCATTTTTTGCCCCTTTTTAATGTACTTTTTTCTTGTACTGTTAAATACACAGGAATAAATTAAACAAAAGGTCTTATTAAATATGTAGGAATACATTAAACAAAATGTTACATAATTCATAGGAATGGTTTCCTTCTAGGTAATGCTAGTCTGGTATAAATAATAAACAGAAAGACTAACATTCTTCCTCTGAACATAAAGATACCCAATTCAATAGAAATGTAATTCATAGTTGAATTAAGATCAAAATATTCAAAGAATTTTCACAAGAAGATAATTGGAGCATAATAAAACAAAGTATTGTAATTATAAAATTTTAAATTACACCGGAAAATTAGGGTCTGAGACTCATGTTTTGTATAAAATAATATATAGAGTATTAAAGATAACCCTCAAGAAGTTAATGTAGAAATAATAATAAAAAATTGATTAATAATTCACAATATATATACATATGAGAACAATGTGCTCTATATAAACTATCATTACATCGTAGGCTTAAAGTCTTAGAGAATTTCATCCAATTCTAGGAAGAAATTATGAAAGATTGAAAGAAACATAATTAAAATTTTCAAATATTAGACACTCCATAGTCTAATAGCCTAGAAAATCTTGACTTCAAAGCACAACACTCACGGTCAGGAAGAACTAGAAACCAAGAGTTGAAGGTCTTCGCCCTCGTAGAAAAGTCGAATGAGTTGAGATAGAGTTACGTCGATTTTACAAACATCAAAGGAAAGAGATATTATGTCTGGTTATGGAATTATTACCTAGAAAACACAAATACAGTAACAATAATTAATATCCTAAGTTAAAATACAAATTGTGAATAGAGAATTGATTATGAGAGGGTGAATGAAAGGGGTTCATAGTCATTACCTTGGAGCAATATCTTATTCCATGTTACTCTCCACCTACAAACTCAAGTAAACAAACCAATTATTGGTATAAAAAAAGGAAATATATCTTTAAAAAAATTAAAGAGAATAGTTATAGGGATCATTAGAACTGAACTCTAAGAATTTCAATATGATATATATTGTAATCTTGTAAGCTACAGAGCTACAATTAATAAACAATAAAGCAATGAAAATGTATATGCATGCATGAATACAATAACTATGAATAGAGAAGGTATGGGTTAAACTTTGTTCACGACAAATATGAAACTTCAAACAAATAAAAAATTATCACATGAAAATAAAAATAAGACAAGTGTGCCTCTCAATTTCTGAGTAGTACCTAAAAATATGGTGAAGAGAGTAAAACCTTGATTTAAAAGACCTAATTAAAAATATACCTTAAACTCAAAAATACTACAAGGGAAAACCTTTGTACAATCAAAACTAACTATAAATAACATAACTGAATTCTATAACTGAATTCTCTTACTACTAACAATTGAATAAGGGTGTAATGAACCATAAAACCTAACAAAATTAACAATTAATAAATAGAATAACCTTTTCCAAGTGAAAACAAAAATAAAACCCTAAATAGGTTTATAGAGAATTTGTTAAACAATAGTAGAAAAACATTAGAGAGGGTTGTGAGTCTACGTTGAAATGAAAACACTGTGAAATAGTTAAATCGTTAAGTGGAAGTCAAGTTGTCAAAACAAGGGTAAAGGTTCTAGCACCCTGCTGACTTTTATATTCCAAAAAAAACTTGTAATAGATTTTGAACCCTTAATAATGAAAAAATCCAGAAGAAATCAAGAACAGAGAAATCATATAAGGAGATTATATATACAATAAAATTAAACTCAGGGTTTACATGAAGATTGGCAATTCCAAGAACCCTTATGGTCAGGAGTCATACATTCTACAACAATTCCTCATCCAAGAAACATCGTAAAAACTGAAATAAGTCTCCACTGGAAATCAATACAAAAGTATGCAAATTCCACCAAAGAACAAATTAAAACATGAAAAGAATTTCAAGTAACAGAAATGTAAGATACCTCTGGTAAAAATGTGAAGAGCTACAAACACAACGAGCAACGGGTGACACAAAGGGTTTGATAACGCAATGGATGGTGGAAAAATTCACAAAAAATCATCCAATCCAAAGAACTAACGATGAAAAACATATTTGCAGAGTCACCATCTCTGTGAGCGCCACAAGGAGAGTGAATGAGCCGGCAAATTTTCAGAATGGTCTTTGAATTACATAAAAAAAAACCCAAGGGTGTTGACATTGTCGATTTAGGAAGATCAAAAGACAACCGTTGATGCGGTACGTCAAAAGGATCCTTCGTGGAAATCCCATATATCAACATGTGTACACGTGGAAGGATATATAGGGTGTTAAATATATATAATGTCAAACAAAATACAATAAAAACGATGTGAAGAATTGTAGGAACAAATGTACCACATTTAAATGATGAACATATGTAATGTGTATTGATAAAGGTTCGGCAATGTATCATATTTCTATGAGATATGAGTAAAGTATGGGTATTAATAAAGGTTCATAAATGTATTATGTTACTACGTGATGTGTGTAAGGAATATCGATAGGTTATGAGTCATGTAATGAATACATGATAAACTCACTTATGAGGATTGAAATATTAATATTTTAATTAGGTTTTGGAATAGACTGACAATTATATATTCATAACCATGGTATAATATAAGAACATAATAATATATTTATACTTATAATATCTCCTAGTGTTACATATAAATATGTAAACATAAGTCAAGCATTTTGATGGCAAGGAGATATGATATTTTCATTAGTCGAACTAATAAATTCATTAAAAATAAATACCTTATATCATCAAAGATTCAATAGGCGATGATACTTGAGTTTAAAGATAATGGATTGAAGGAAGAAAATATTTAGTAAAGATATCAAGAGTGGAATATAAATTTTTTAAAGGAAGTTAGTTGATGAATTATGAATAAAAATCCATAAAGAATATGGCTTACTGAATAATAGCCTTATATCGTAAGATAGGATTTATCATAATTAAGTTGAAGAAAAGTACATCAACTATAGAGACTTTAATGGAGAAAATATATACAAGAGAAAGAAGGTCACATATTTAATTAATTAATTGTTTATAAAAAAAATGGTTGAAGGAAGTACATTACACTTATCTTGCACTATTTATTGGAGATTTTAATAACAGGGTCAAAACTTATTCGAGGAATCTTATTAACAAGTATGTTACATGGGTCATATTTCATTAATATGCAATATTGATTCAAGATTTGAAACCTAGACAAAGGCTCATGTTCAAGTCTGTTTAAAAAACTATTCATATGAAGTCCATATAAGAGAAAAAAGTTTTTAATTGATTTCATAAGGTTGAAGTATCTTCAATATCTGTGAAGGACCATTTTGAAGATTATTTGTTTCATTTGATGAAACAAGTTCTTCTGAAAGACTGTTGAGGAAATCATTAAAACATATTTTGTTGACATGATTCTAGAAGCAGATGAAACAATTATTGATTAACTAATAACAACATCATCACGTATACAAAAGCATGGGACCACATGAAACATTCTTATCCTACTATGGTTTAGATGATTTGTCCCATCAACATTAACACATGACTAGTTTGATGACCTGACATCTATGTATTGAAGTGCTCATATACTATGGGAAATTGTTGCAAAGTTACTACTTCTCAATCATGAAGAATAGCATGCAAGTTGCATTTCTAGAGGGATACTTTTAAGTATGTGTTGTATTTGAATGAGTAGAGATCCAAAGTTTTTGTAATATTAATACCATATATCGTACTATTGTGAAAATACCTGAGCAAGGGTTTTTGTCAAGAATGTAGAAGATTTCTTGCATTGTATTGATCATGATTATATTGGCTGAGATATGTTATTGACATAATAATTGCATTAGTTGTTTAGTATATGATAGATTCTTGATCAATATGATTTAAAAGGAGCCGAAAAAAAGAGTCATAACACTTATGAGACCTTGGAAGATCTGATAATCCTAGGGTTTGTAAACCCTAGGTAAACTTGAGAGATACGATTAAGAGAGATCTAGGATATGTGGAAAAAAACCATAGACCCAAAGTATTAAAAAATGATGATTCTGCTAGATGAAGAAATCCTAACTCATCCAATAAAGGAAAAGCAACCTCGTGCATTAATGGTTGGTGAAGATGAAGAATTTGTAGTTAAATTTCATAATTTCTGCAAGAAGACAAGGATTAAGAGGAAGCTAACAAAATTCCCTTCAATCCTCAAAAATAAGTACTTTATATATATATATAATAGTATATATATATATAATATATATATATATATATTATATATTTATTATATATATTTATATAATAATATATATATATATTCTATATATTATATATATATATATATATTATATTATATATATATATATATAGATATTCCTTGATTATTATTATTTTTCTATTAGTTAGCCTCTTTTATTTGTTCCTTTTAGTGGTTTATAATCATTCTTCCATGGCTTCCTACTGATGTTTGTAGGGGCATTGTGAAGGCTACCAAGACTCTAGCAGTAGATGTAAGCACAAGGAAGAATGAAGAAAAGTCTATGGCAAGATGATTCTCCCAGGAAAAAGCATAAACTCAACTTAATTGATTTGTGTTCAAGAGGGAGAAATGGATCAAGACATATAGAATCATGCCAAATGTTCAGAAGGGATTGTAGTTCAGAGGGAGCAAAAAAGCTAGCAAGTCCAAAAGATGTCATGATGAAGGGAAGTGCATTGAAGAGAATTTTGTGGTTACTTCTAAGTAAATATACAAGATATAACATGCAACAAATGGTAGGATAAAAGCAAGACTCATGGCAAGAGGGTTCTCCTAGTAAGAGGGAGAAGATTATGCTCCAGTTGTTAGGTACACTTCTATTAGAATTATTATTCCCATGATTTATGTTGAAGGTTACACCTGATAGATGTGAAGACTACTTTCCTTGATGAAGTAATTAAATAAGAAGTGTACATAGAGCTACCTTATGATTTTGAGGTACATGAGAAGGAGTCTCATGTTTTCAATGATAAGAATGCTTTGTACAGACAACTCAAACTTTAATTGATGGATCAAGGTTGATCTTGTTATTATATGACTTTTTTATGATGAAAGCAGAAGGGCTCACATCACAGAGGGAGTAGTAGTTTCCTCCATGATAGAAGAAGAAAGCAAGCCATGCTTCATTCTCAGAAGGAGTTGACCTCTGAGTTCAAGATGAAGGATCTAGATTTGACACATTATCTGTTTGGTCAAGGAAAGTATAATATTGAGATCCTCTAGATGATGGACTTCTAGATTGTCTCTAAGAGAAGTATGCCTTTTACGTGTGGACCATACTAGATAGTAGATATGATTTAGTGTCTAGGAAGAAGTATTAGTAGCAGTTGACATTGCCACAATAGGATATGTTTCATTTTCAGAGGGAGCACCTCGTTAGGGTGGCCAAAAAGCAGTTGTGGTAATGGATCTAGTGAAGGATGTTGGTATGTTTATGGTTAAGGTGAGGCATGTGCTCAACATGTGTTGAAGTACCCGCATGATATAGTTTGACATAGATTGAAGTGATGAAGTGTAGTTGTTGGGATATATAGATTCATATTAGGCAGAGAGTGCAAAAGACTGAAAGAATTCACCAGGATTGCTTCAGTTTGGGATTTTTTATGCTTTCTTGGATAAGAAGGAAGCATACATCTATCATACTCAACATTCCAAATATATTGTAGCTTGATTGGAAATTTCTGAAGCAATTTGGCTTCATAAACTACTTGCAAAATTAATTTTTCAGGTGCAATTATCGAACATGATGATGATGTAACAGCCTTGGTCAAAAATCTATGTAAAAATTAATAAAGGTAAAATAAGACCTTGGTCATGGGACACGTATTCCAAGATGAATGTTGGGAAAAAACATAGTGATGGGAATCACTTGTGGTTAATTAATGGCTAAGGAAATTGGCTAAGGCAATGGCTAAGGCTTTGGAAAGGCAAAGTGTCATTTATTGGCATTTTATTTATGAAAATAATGGAAATTATGAGAAAAGGGAGGTGAAAGGTCACAGGTTACACGTGAGGAGGAAAATGAAGGAAAATCATGGAAAATGAAGAAAATAGAGGCCTCATTAATAAAATGGCTTCTAAGGATCAATTCACAAACTTTTGTCAATTCAGTTTTGGATCTCTCTCTCTCTCTCTCTTGGACACTTAGAGTTTCCTGGAGCACTCTTGGAGGAGTGTGGCATACTTGGAGTCTTGGAGCAAGAAGGCAAAGGAAGAGAAGGAAAGTGCAAGAGGACATCAGGATCAACAGCTACAGCAAACTTTGCTTGCAGGTACCAAGTTGCATGTATGTTTTCCTCACTAGTTTTAGCATGCATGAAATATGCATGTGGTTTCTCAGTTATGATCTGTCATTGGCATGGAGGATTTCCTGGATTGATAGTGGGTTTTCCTAGCCTTTCCATTTCCTAGATAGCATGGGGTTGTGGGTTTTACTTTTATTTTCTGGTTGGTTTTCTTGTGCCTTTAGTTGTGGGTTGAGTTATTAGTTGCTAGAGCCTTGGTTGGGCAAACAATATGGAGCCCTATAACAGCTTGGGTTGAGTTATTAACCCTGGGGCCTTGGTTGGAAAAACACTCTAGAGCCCTTAGTGGTTTGAGTTACTAGTTCTGGAGCCTTGGTTGGAAAAACGCTATGGAGACCGGCAGTAGTTGTGGGTTGAGTTACTAGTCTTGGATTCTTGGTTGGAATAAATGCTCTAGAGCCTTGGACAACTTGAGTAGAGACTAATCTGGTGATGGTTAGTGATGTCCGACCATGAGGTGGAATACCTAGTTGAGGGTTGAGGTGGTTCGGCCTCTTAAAGCCTTGGATGGTTTTAATTGATTTGTTTTATGAGATCCTGCATTCATGTTTGGAATATGGCATGAGGGTGAATGGTTGAAAGAAAGATTTGGTTCATCCTAGTCTATGGTTGGGTGGTTCATGGAAGTCCCATACCTAGTCGTCCGATGCAATCATCAATAGAATATATCTTTCTCCTTGGTATTTTATGGGTAAATATACTTGTTTATGTTGTTATATCCTTGATATTTATGTTGGTTATGTGTTGGTTATGAATGAGTTTTATGACAATGGAAATGTATGGCTCTCATCATGTTTTGGTTAATCACTGAATGTACAATGAATATATGGCTGAATAGATGGTAATACAGTTATTGTGATGAGGCATAAATGCTTCTTAGTGATTCTTAGATAAGTATGAGACCCCTCTGCTCAGATCTGATGTTTAAACCTGTAGATTGCATTTTTGTGACATGTTTGATGAAATGTCAGTCATGGCTAGTAGGGGTTTAGTTAATTCCTTGTTCAAGTAATTACATTTGTATCATTATTCCACTTTTATCTTTCATTTCCGGAAGTGCCATGGAGTTCTGAGCAATGACCTAAGCCCTGGAGCTGAAAAAGTGGCACAAAATTCAAAGTTGTAGGCACAGAACTGCTTGGGAAAGTCCCCAGTGGCAAGCATACCCATGTTATGGGAGCGAATGGAGGGTCCTAGTCGCACTCATGCCCATTTCATGGGAGCAAATGGGGTATTAATGCAGTAAAAATTCAATTTGTTTCAGGGGCTAGTCACCTAGAAGGTTTGAATGGCTCCTGGGGGTGTTGTAGTATGTCTAAAAGGTTTGTGTTGTTGTGCTATGTTAGTTCCACTTCCTTAACTAACACATAGGGAGTTGAATCATATCATAGTAACTCTTCATCACATGTTTACCCTAGTTGGTCGATTACTTGGGTAGATGTGGGAGGAGGGTGTTACAAAGTGGGATAAGAGCGGGTTTCATTATCTTTTGGTGATATCTAGTTTATGTTGTTTTTGGACGATATATGATACCACAGAGTCATATCAGAGCATAGTTAACCCCTCAAAATTGATGGGAGATGTGTTGGTCATGCATTCATGTCAATTGCATATGTGTTACTCATATGTGTGGTCTATATGCTTGTTGCATATGCATGATGTTGGTCATGATTGCAGTGATGTCACCATGTGAAGATTGATGGTGGGTTGTGGGATTTGTCGTCATGAGTGTATGATTGGTTATGTGTTGTTGATGCATTTCAAGTGCTTACATGTTGTCAAGTGTACATTGGTATGGTTGTTGTTATCGTGCACGAGGTCATGATGTGAAGTTGATATGGGCATGCACAGATCACTGGATTATGGTTAGAATGATGTCTATATGTTGTTTATCTATATGCTACATATTTACATGATGTTATGATTATGTTTATACATGTATTACGTTGATTGGTTGATATTACATGATATATCCTCCCTGAATGATGCTAAGGTACATTGGTTTTCTTATGATTTGGTTTAGTTTACATAAGATGCCTTGCATGAAAGAGATCAAGATGACTAGCAAGATGGTAGACTACAGTTCACGAGATTCTCCTTATGAATTTGATGGGCAGCATGGTGTTGGGAATTCTTCTGGCTTAGCAGAAACATTGAGAATATTGAAGGCGGAAATAAGGAGTGTAAAGAAGATAATGACATAATCACACAGGCACAGGAGAAACAAGCATAGGTTAATGTAGTAATCCTTCATATTTTTTCAAAATTGCAGCGATAAGGACCACTTCGAATCAGCCATGAATAGGAGGATAGAAATAATGGGGCATATGGAAGTAGGTATCCTGGTGGGTGCAGGTCAGATAGAGATGACATGATCAGAAATGGAAGGTTCTTGGACACTTAGGATAGGAGAGGTGATAAACACAGGTATTATTCTAGTTTTGGTTCTAACAGGCATCATGATCATCATCATTATCATCCTTACAAGAGTAGTAACAAGGGATATTTGTCATATGAGTTTAAGAAATAAAAGCCACCTACATTTGATGGAGAGGTGAATAAGTCATGGGATGTAAAAGCATGGTTTCTTGTAATGAATAACTTCTTCAGA